>AP027103.1:62924991-63148746 GCA_028142955.1 Pinctada fucata | reverse complement strand
GAATAGCTATTCAAAAATGAAACCATGTGAATGCATGTATGAAAGCTTTGACGAGTTTCAGACGAAATTAACCTTTAGTTCCAATTCCTATACTTTTAATGTGGATTTAAAAAAAAATTCACAGAAATTCAAAGTAATTTTACTCTTTCTTCCAACATTTCAGCTCCAGAGTAGTGCATATGATGATCGTTCATGGATGATTTAGACCAAACAAAACCCCTCCAACTCGCCACTTTTAATTGGCCGGATTGCAAAGCAATTCCGGTCTATAGATTGACGATGTCCGTCTGTCTGTCTGTCTGTCCGTATGTCGTCAACATTTTGGTGAAAGTTTCTGGTTGCATCAAAATCTGAGGAACATTACGCAGTAGAACTTTATATCATACATGAAGGTTGCCCATGACAGGACCTTTCAATTCATGCCTTAACATTTGACCTAGTGACCTTGACCTGGAGCTTTGACCTAGTCATGGTTATGGTATCGGGAAAGTGTGTAGACTGTAAGGCCACTATGTTCCCAATTCCCTCAACATAAATTTTGGGCCCGGCCCTGAAAAGAAAGGGCTATACAGAATTTGATGGGGGGGGGGGTGTAGTTATTGAGATGGGGATATTGGGAGGAAACGGATCCAAGACATGTCCCAGGTAGAGTTGTTCGTCGAAAAATAGTTTCAACACAAAGGAAACCTATAAACTATTGATAAATAGGATTGTCAAGAATTCTATAAATTGTTTTTTTCCCATTTCCGATGCGAATTCCATCTGTTGCATCCCAAGGTCTCCACGTTCACGCCCCCCCCCCCCCCTTTAACACATCAATGGAAATAATCATACAAACGATCATAAATATAAATTCCAATGGATAATGAAGCTTATTCAAATATTCGGTAACTAGTAAACATGTATATTTTAATTGATATGAATTTATAAAAGCCCATTTTCATTATGCGAATAGTCTAATCGAACACGCGATTTTCACATGTGTCTACACAATGAGGTCATGTATGTTGTAGAAAATTGTGTACCTACCATTGGCCTGTATTGGATTGTATTTTCTAAAATATCATGTAAGTAAATAACTATAATTATCATGCAGTTTTGTATTCTCGAAATTTAGCTAATTAATTACATTTTCTAAAAGAAATTTTGAAATGAGGAAAATGCAGAGAAACAGCTATGTACTTGCCTTTCACAGTATACAGGTATATGTAACAAAATCGTATGTAATAAAAATAGAATATTATAGAAGAATTTAAATATCGTATTAAGTATATTAATGTATGTACTTTTATTGTGCTTTTTTTGCATGGCAATGTTTCGATATAACATCCCCCCCCCCCCACACACACACACCGGCACCCCCTCCCAACTACTCTTCCATCTAATAAATTGCATGCCATTCTTTGATGTAAACTTTTAGCAGTAAACACTGTCTGATCAATATACTATTTCACTTCAGATAATATAAATTTTCAATAACTTAAACCCCCCCCCCCCCCTTTCCGGCCCAACATGTCTTGGTTGATCATAAACATTGGGCTCTCTCTTCATCTACATGTATATTTGATCTCCTTTGCTTGTGAAAAATCATTTCAATTTACTTTCATGTCTGTTGGTTTGAATGATATACTTGAATCCAACAACATCCCACCCCACCACTATTTCACATATGTACCAAATTTTGATCAATGTAAAACGTAGCATATAATTTTTTGACATTGTAAATACATGTAACTATGAATATTTTGAATTCATCTTTTTGGTTCGCAATATTTTATATAAAACATATGAAAGAACCTACCCACCCGGTCCCGTCCCCATCCCGTTCTAAAAACAACCCCCTTCCACCCATCCCCTTCCACAAGTTCACAAGATTACGTACCCGTCTTTTAATTATTTCAGTAAAACTGAAGATTTCATGATTACTTTATCCATTTTCTATTTCAATGTTTTGTTTTCTATGATATTTTCTAATTTCTGAACTCATCTTTACAGGTAGACGACATCTCATACAAATGACAATGTCCACGCGTCCAGGCTTCTTTATATACCGCTCGAGTACTCGAGGTAGTGGATTTTGGGTCACGATACATTAGTATGCAAAACGTCATCAGGGGGAAAGTTCAAATCAACACATGACCAAGTGTATTTTTAGCTAGGGGACGGAGATTGTTAGTTTCACTTCTAACAATTTCCGTTCCCTAAAAAAATTTACTACGTCATGGGGGTTTTTAAAGACTTAGTTCAGCTTTAAATACATTTATCAAGCTTATTCTCGGCAACGTTAACGAAAAGAAAAACATGCAGAAAATCGTAATGAAAATTCTATAGCGCCTTGGTTAGAGGAACAAGGTAAATATTAGTTTATTATGAATTAATACACAATTTTGTTTTGATTATATTTGTTGCGTATAATCAGTAAGTTTTTATGTTTAAAATCTTACAATTAGGTATTTGATAGATCGCTTTCTAAATTTTTAGTTAACAAATTAATGTGAATCTAAATTATGTGGACAATGACGATTTATTAATTATTTTCATACATTTATAGAATATAAATCGTATTCATATTGCATGAACTGGATTAACGAAAATATTTGTATATAGTTGTATTTTTACTATTGAAACTTTTATATGCTATTATTTCTTAACGCACGTAGATCTTAATTTTTCTGAAGACTTTTGCGTAATAATAAGCTATTTCATATACCCATTTTAATGGTCAGATACTTTGTTAGTCAGTTAAACATTTTCATGTACTTTAATTGGAATTATGTTATTAGTAAGTAATCAAAGTAGGAAATAGCGTATGGTATTAAGCAGATAGGATTCCGTAGTATGCACATGATACACTTTATCAATGAAAATAATTTTTCTCGTACCATGAATTATGTTTGTTTAGTACATTCTTGGTGTAGATCCATTTAGAGTTGTCAGAAGTCCGTGCACGTGCAATATTTGCAACGTGTTAAATGTTGCCGTGAGAAAGTATTTTTTTTCTGATAAGGTACCCGCACTCGCTCGGTAGTGCTGTCATTGTTAATTATCACAGGCATCAGATTTATATGGAATGAAATGCTGAATCTTAGGATTTCAATAGATAAAATTTAACGAACTTCCTGTGTGAAACCTTTGTAGTATTTTTATTGTTTCATCGTACAATTTTCTGTATGTCATTTCAGAATGTAACGTAAGTCTTTATTATCAGATTTCATAATTTTATCATTATGATTGTAAAAACGAATACCCACGACCTTTAACGCATTTTCGTATTCTTAAATGATATACATGTATTCTTATTATTCATTATTGTAATTTCAGTTCTTACGGTGTTGATCGGAATAAACGCAACCAAATCAGCCATCAGCATCTGTGTTGAGACTTTTTATTTAACCAAGCCCGCTACACATCCATTTTATTTAAGTTTTTAAAAGAGAGCCTTATATGTTACAAAAAGATGTATTTACCATTTGGCAATCAAATGGATATTTTGTTTTTTCAAACTCAGAAAGTCCAATTTATAAATATTCCAAACCCATGGAAACAGTTTCTATAAAATTTTAGGTCCTTGGTTATCTACATATTTTAGTGTATATTTTAAGTTCTTTGAAATCACTGGATAAAATTGCTAATTATTTAACTCAAAGCAATGGAAAAACAGAAAATGAAGAAAATGATGCCAGGAAAGTACATTGAACAAACCCGGGACCCAAATTTAGGATATGGCCGGCACGAATCGGCAAATTTTCTAGGGGATTATTGACTGTGTCTCACTCGAATAAAATAAAACTAAACGATCGGCAATCATATTTTACCTTGCTAAGCTTTAATATCAATGATACGGCCGGGATTCTACTTGCCTCCGCTTCGTCTCTTCGAATTCAAGCGCCATGTTGTAAGTTTACACTTATGCGTCAGGTCAAACACGTGACACCTCGATCCATATGAATGGACGTTGTTATGGAAACAGCCTCGTGGTGTCACGTGTTTGACCTGACGCATGAGTGTAAACTTACAACATGGCGCTTGAATTCGAAGAGACGAAATGGAGGCAAGTAGAATCCCGGCCGTATCATTGATATTAAAGCTTAACAAGGTAAAATATGATTGCCGATCGTTTAGTTTTATTTTATTCGAGTGAGACACAGTCAATAATCCCCTAGAAAATTTGCCGATTCGTGCCGGCCATATCCTAAATTTGGGTCCCGGGTTTGTTCAATGTACTTTCCTGCGGCCAACACACCCCTACCAACCAAATATCCAAGTGTCGTTGGCCGTTTCTGCGGCTAAAACCGAAGGCATACAAAATCAGGATAAAACAAAGAAAAACATCCACCATATGACGAGGGTTTAGTACCTGAAACGTGCATGTCTGGTCCATGCTGTAAATTTATCAGGTTTTAAATGATGCCATTGAATTTAAAGACGATTAACATTTGAACTACTTGGTGAGTGTCACTGCTGGTGGATCAAGAGTCCCCGAGGGCACATGTAGCCAAGTTCGGTCAACTTTGGGTGATCGTCTATGTCTTCAACGCATTTGAAATTTTCTGTTACAAAACGTTTTGAAATTTCTAAAACGTGGGTCCTGTAGCATCATATCCCACCCATTCTGCTACGTCTTTTGGTCTATTTTTGGACATAGTAATTTTCATACTTTTTGGCCATATTACATTGTTTAGACTGAGGATCACTGACGAGGATTTAGTACCCGAAACGTGCATGTCTGGTCCATGCTGTAAATTTATCAGGTTTTAAATGATGCCATTGAATTTAAGGACGTTTAACATACATTCAGGTAATCAGAGTTTGCATCTTAAATGCATTAAAAAACTTATGCACATTTTAATTCATTAACAATTTTGATCAAAAGGTGTCTATAATCTGTTAGATCTGTAAGAAAATTTTTACATAAAATTGTAACTCTAAAACAGTTCTAATACTCTGTTCACTAACTATATTTCTTGGCAAGTGATTTCTCTGTAAAATGCGGCTTACACCGAATAGGCGAAAGGCGGTGCATCAAACGTATATATGTCAATATAGAAGCATACGTAGACCTTAACATTCCATATGTAAGTAAACGAGACCAAGACGACGGCGAAACCAACAAGGGCATCGAATATGACACTTAAAACATATAAAACCTGGTCCTTGCAAACATATTGTATATACATGTATACAGAAGGAGGTTGTACTCAGACCAACTTCGGAAAATGGACTCCATAACAGACATCTGAGAATTATATGAACTCCGTGATAGTAGTATATGACTCCCTTTGAAGAGCGAGAGGGACATGAATCATTTTGTTTTGAATGCGCTGACATCTTTAGTTTCATTCTTTTAGTCGCATTCATTTTATACTTCCCTTTCAGTATGAGGTTTACAATAGAAAGAAAAAGCTTAGTTTTTGACATTCAGATCAATTATAATTAAAGGTTTCGTTGGAGGCTCACACTATACAAACAAAGGTGGATCAGCAGAACCTTTATGTATGCCAAAAGATCCAGAATGGGGCATTTATACTGATGGAACGGACGGCGATAAAGCTTTCCTGTATGGAGCTGAGTATGAATTCACCACATTGACAGATTCCCGGAAGTCACTACACGATACTGATGTTCTATGCGCAGTTTGCAAGGTTAACAGACGATCGGCAACGATGATGCTACCAGGTACTTTATTTCAAGTATGTCAGAGAAGAAGTACCAATCGTAGTTAAGGAGACAAAAAAAATTCCAGGGGAATAGGATATTGTAAGGGGTCGAGCGTAGCTCCATTTTCTTCTTTCAACAAAGTTTATTTGCATGTTAATATTGGTAACGTAACGAAAATGATTAACAAAAAATACCCTTGGCCAGTCAAACAATGCTCAAAATACCCGTCATCACGTCAAAATAATGACAAAACCTCCTAACTAATACTTACTTCACAATAGTTATATATTCTTGCTTATTTACGTCTAACTTGTATTTGCTCTTTGACTGATTTAAATTATTTATTTTTGATAGAAATTTAAGTCTTGCTTCTCCGAATCCATACCTATAATAAGAATCTACTGTTTGGGAACTTGGCTAATGTGACGTGTACTATGCAGAAAATAGAACAAGAGTGAAGAAACTAGAAAGCTGAGCTCCTTATATAGCTTTTCTGGATATTAACCAACCAGTCATTGCTTAAACTGTTTGTTCGGAAAACGGCATAGCTAATAAGTACTTATCCTATTTTTCAAACTATCCGGACAAGAAGTCAGGAAAATTTAAAACTAGAAATATGTTCTAATAAAAATAAATCACATTTAAATCCTTATTTCATAAGAATTATTGGTAGATTGATTATATAGGATGATGACCATTTGAAAGTTGGCACGCATTCACACTTTGCTAAATTGCATAAATGCAGACGAAAAATAGTTCCTACTAGTATATATCAATGACCAGGATAGAATACGATAATCGTAAAAAGCCGAGTTTCCCGCTGACTGAGTCAACCAGACCGCAATACATACCCATTGTAGCGGGTTGCTCCAGAAGGAATATGTTTTAACAAGTGCCAACATTTTACTGATTAAACTATGGCAACAACCAATGCTTTATAAAACTGACTACATTCTAGCATTTGAAAAAAGTATTTGTTTTAATTTCTTTTTATCATTTTAGCTAGGAGGAATTGTTACGATGGTTGGAACAAAGAATATGAAGGATATTTGATGGCGGCGCATCACAGTCACAATAGAGAAAAGTTTATATGTGTAGATGAGAAGCCAGAAGGTTTACATGGAAGTCAGAATGACGAAAATGGTTACTTACTGTACGCCGTGGAGGGTATCTGTGGATCACTCCCGTGTCCACCATATGTAAACGGAAGGGAACTCACTTGTGTTGTCTGTTCTATGTAGAGATACCAAAGATCATCTCGCACACAAGGAGACAAGCTAGACAAGCTATGAAAAGTATAATTTTACAGATGCAGTCTGCATGTAATTGAAAAGTATCGATGTGTGTAGAATGACCTAAGATACGACATAACTTCGCGTATACTGAACAAATTGTTACTTTAACCAAGCCTTTGTCATAATCATTTCATTGTGCTTATTTTACGTTTTTGATTTGTTTTGATGTACATGTACATATCAGTTCAATTGTACATAAAGATTGAAGAATTATTGACAAAATTTTGCCTGGATTAAAAAAAATTCATACATATGTAACTATGACTTATGCCGGACTCTTGGATGGCAGATATAAAAGAATATCACCAATGCATACTATAACTTAGGCCGCCCTAAATAAATTCTACGTTTGGCGTCCAGGTCCAATTTTCAAATCTCCAAGCGAGGAAGGAAAATAAAAAACAAACGAAATTTTCAAACAAAACCTTGCTTGAATAGAAATTTTGAAATAATCAGATATTAAATTGATTAAAAATTGCGTTGTGACCTATTGAAAACCCATAAGCAATATATAAAGATAATTATGCGGGTGTTAAACGTCTTCAAATTCGATTAAGACTCAGCCGAGTCAATGGAGGAGCAAATAAAGAAATGTATAAGAGAAGAAGTGCCCTCCATAGTTAAATCAGTAGTCGAGCAACTTCGCCAGGACAATACTTCCGGCACAGCGTCGGATAGTAGAGAATTGCATTTGAAAGAACACTACATTTTCCATCGACACCTTTTCTTTCATAGGCGATGCTCAAGTGATAGAGTGAAAGCCCTGATGCAGTTCTTTTCTTGGCCATTGCAGCATATTCAAACTTTCCCTCTGTTAGAGTGACAAATATGGATAATGACCATATCCCTGTATACAGCACAAAATAATCCAGGACTAAACTCGAGAGAAAAAATAAAACGGAGAAGACTCATCGAACATACCAGTGGTACAAATCTACCTTAAACGACATCCGCTCTTGATTTTCCCTCTACGTTATTATTTACTAGGAAGCATCCATCAAGTCTGCAATTGCAAACAGTACGTACCGGTAATGTAAGTTTGTTTATTCTAATCATTGTTTCAATCATAATGGATGGAATGCAACAAAACAATGAAAAAAAAAAACTCCAACAAAGCAACTTTGCAGAGACCATGGTTGAAAACACACACACACGCACCCTCCCTAAAACACCCTCTCACACATCCTCTCCCTCACGCACCCTCCCTCACACGCACTCACCCTCACTCACACACACAACCACAAAACTGAAATAAAATAAGATACTACACAATACATCCACAGATATAACCAGCTGTTGAGAGCGAGGGAAAAGATAACTCTCCAAGCAAGATTACCAATAAAAAGACACAGGAAAAAAATGATGACAACATACAAATAGAAGCAAAATTGAACTGTTCCAACTCCTGACCTTCTTTCAAAGCAATTTGAATTTATCAGACACGTGTTTCGGTTAGTAAATCCTCAACAGTGGTACTTTATGCCAAAAGTGATTTTCAGACACAGCCAGACGTATTTAAGTAGCGCCCTCTAGTTTTATTTTTTTTAATTAAAAATTTGTTCGTCTACATTGCAAAGAGTGCGCAGTCTCCTCTTAATTGGATAAATTAACTGTGTTCAAGAATAATTGTAGATTTCTAAAAAAAAATTGTCGGCCGAAAAAATATATTTCCCATGGTCCGATTTTGTCCGATTTTTTTTATGTGATATTAACCACCCGTAGAACTGACGATTGCAGTAAAGAAACCTTCTGTTGCAATTAGCTCTATTTAAAATGCTAGATTGACTGGACTATAACATTACACCAACAGAACATGAAGGACAGCATATTCTTTATAAATAATATCCACGGTGTTCAACACGAAATTCACTATAATTGACATTAATCAATGGAATCAATGCGACATCATACAAATTCAAAATAGTTCAAGCATACTCTTTATGAATAATCTCCGCAGTGGTCAAAACGAAATTCACTACAACTGACACTAATCAATGGAGTCAACGTGACGTCATAAAAATTAATAATGGTTGAGGCATACACTTTATGAATAATCTTCACAGTGGTCAAAACAAAATTTACTATAATTGACATTAATCAATGCGACGTCATAAAAATTCATAAAGGTTCAAGCATACCCTTTATGAATAATCTCCACAGCGTTCAAACGAAATTCACTACAATTGACACTAAGGGGACGAAGGACGACCCTTTGATTCTGAGGGGGGGGGGGGGGGGGCTGGCAATTTTTTTTCGGCTCAGATTATTTATTTTCAACACAGGGCCGGCCGGATTATTTATTTTCCAGTAACTCAAGGTCAGAATATTTATTTTCAATGCCATCCATTATCAATGATTTCCAATGTGCAAGATTTTCTTGGCACTTCAATAAGTCTATATACATATGGATGTACCTGCATCACCTGCATATTTTAAATTGAAATTTTACAGCACATTGGGAGAGGGGTATTACAAGAAAGTTTTTGTCATGTCAAGTACAAAAGAAGGTTGTTGATGTGTAATGTACTATAGACATTCCTATAAGACTTGAAGCTTATTATACTCGTATTTGTTAAAATAAAAAAGCATTTTTGTTTTTAGACTTGCAATTGTGATACTGTGTAAATGTCCGAACAGTACTTAATGAAAAATTCATGGAAGGGCGAGCGGAGCGAGCCTAGAAATTTTGGTCTTGTTGCTATCGAAGCAAGCTGAAGTTTGTTTAAGTGAGTAGCGAGCGAAGCGAGCCGAAAAAGTTTTTGATTTTGAACACATGTGCGGGCCAGAATATTTATTTCTGCAACAAAGAGGGTCAGATTATTAATTTTCAAAAATTGCCAGCCCCCCCCCCCCCCCCCCCCGGATTAAATGGTCGTCCCCTAATCAATAGAATCAATGTGACGTCATAAAAATTCAAAATGGTTGAAATAGATACATAAAGCGAAAGGTCACAAGAGTGCATAGACAGAGATACATAAAAATAACCAAAAGTACACTTAAATAAATCTAGAAAATTGCGCATGGTAGTATAAATGTATCAATAAACGTAGAAATGAATTAGAACTCCAAACATTCTAATCAGAAAATAGATTAGTGAGACTGTTTCGTAGTTTAAAGGTATAGATGTTTAAAGGTCAAGATGACGATGGTCAGGTACCCGAAACGTGCGTGCCTGGTCCATACTGCAAATTTATCTGTTCTTAAATGATGCTATGAATTTAAAGATACTGCCAGAGATACTTCCCATTACGATTTTGTAACATGCGCTATCGCATTTATCATGCGCGGAACCATTAGCCAAGGAAATGCGCTTACAATATCGATTTCTGTGTTATATCTATTATTATAAGAGAAGAAGTGAGTGGGTTGTTCTTGTTCTAAATGCTGACTTTTTTAAAATCTTGACGACGGTACTCCCTTTCGGGTCCTATTCAAACCTCGTCAGAGTAGACATGGTCCTGACGACTTGTCCTCTCTGAAAGTCGAATTTCATTGGTCATTGCTTTTACTCGCTCGTCGGAAGAAAAAGGATTTTTTTACGCCCTTGTGATTTTGATATCAATTTACGTTTTCATTTGTTGGTTACCATATCAACCGCATTTTACAGTTTTGTTCATGTCGTCATCCTACAGAGAGGAGGCTTTTATATACAACGATTTCGTGTTTTTCGATACCGTTGGTTAACCGGAAAGTGTGTGTTGTGCGCACGTAATTCGGATAATCACACAATTTGCTCCTAACGTAACAGATTGTTGTCCTAAGTCGGAATCGGTTGCTTATAGGTCTCGTTGGTTTATGCAGTGTCTTTGTTTTTGTTTTTGTTTTATTTTATCTTTAGTCTTTTTAATTAGTCATTGTCTTTGTTAATGATATAAGCGTTTTGTAGTTCCAGCTGTAACTTAGACGTCTTCTCCGTTACAACTGGTGCATGCATATTTCTAGTCCGAGAATCAACTATTTCCGGGTTATTTCCAGCCACGGAGAAAGCACAGCAAATATTTCCGTTACAGCAGTAACTTTCAACATTTATTGCACGGCAGTGAGGGAGATATTGAGATTTATTCAGAATAAATCTTCATATTCTTCGAACTACCGTGCAATAAATAGTTTACCGTTATTACACCGAATTAACCAATTTTTTTTTAATTTGCTCTATAAATTGGCAATTTCATTTTCATTAGCGACGGAAAACCGCCCGGTCGTGGCAATTGTTTGAGCCAAACCGCCACGTGACCGTCTAAACTAATCAGATTACGCGTTTTATAGTATTATTCATATGATATGTAATAAAAGTGTTTTAATGTTGAAGTTTTTATCTTCCTGTCCCATTGGTATCTCTTTGTGTGCGTGTTCCCTTTGTGTTTTCGGAATTTTTTGGTGTTTTGTTATGGTTGTTGCAACCGAGTCCTGTCGAAGAACACCCAAAATAGAGAAAAGTATTCAATTCCAGAATATTTCCTGGGATCCGCTTATGCTTATGTTACATGTAAGAAATGTTCTGATAATTACTTTTGACAGGTACATGTTTATAGATATTGTTGTTAATTATTCTTCATCAATTTTCTCGTGTTCTAACCAAGAGTTCTAGTTTATATTTTCCACTCTAAGGAACAACAACATATAGCTAAGCATAAAAGATGAAAGTTGTGCTCGTTTTAATTCTTGTCGCTCACCTATTGTTTGTATCAGCTCAGACTGACTCAAACTTTGATACTAATACCGGCACATGTAAGGATATATTACAAGGATATGTGACCGGACAGATGACCGCTGCACTGGGATCACTCCAAGTTGAGAACCTAAGAAAGGAATTTCAAAGAATATTGGAGAGGCAAGAACAAGAAATTGCTTTGTTAAAGAAGGATCTTGCGGATCTGAAAATGGTCGAAGGTACATTTGTATTTCTTTTTATTAAACTTCACATGAGACAATATTAAAATAGGAAGGGGAAGGGGTATCTTTTCTCGTTATCTTTTCCCCTATTTTTAAGTTCTCTTTAGAATCTATCATTATCATTGTTAAACGTCTTCAAATTCTATAGCATCATTTAAGACCAGATAAATTTCAGCATGGACCAGACATGCACGTTTCGGGTACTTAACCCTCGTCAGTGATCCTTAGGGAGCAACCATTTGATTTTCATGGGGGGGGGGGGGGCAGGAAGACTTTGCAAAAAAGAAATTTCCGGATCGAAATTTTAGGGAAAAAATTTTCCGGCCCGAATGGCCGGCGAAAAAAATTTTGTCGATCATGATATTGCCCCTCCCCCTCTCTTCCGACCTATCCACTGCCCAGTTTACACTTTTTTGTGTATCATAAAGTAAGTATAAAAAAATGGAACAAACTTTATGCAATTTAGAGTGAATAAATCAAATTCAAAAGTCATTAGCACCATAATAGCCTGTCTCCGTTGAGTATCATTTAAGTAAATAGATTATAGGCATTATATGCCATTCAAGAAATTAAAATGAAGTGATCTGTTGGCGAGAGATGAACTAATTCTGTGTTTGATGTTTAATATGGCCGAAAAATCACGCTGAATTATTTAAACTTTAGAGTAATTTTCAACATTGGAAAATTACAAAAAAATAATCCGGCCCGAAGGGCCAGGGAAAAAAATTTCCCGGCTCCTAAAATGGCCGAAAAAAAAATTCCGGCTGGCAAAAGTCTTCCTGCCCCCCCCCCCCCCCCCCCATAAAAATCAAATGGTTGCTCCCTTAGTATAAACTATGTAATATGTCCAAAAAGTGTTTATCATATGACTTGAGCCAATTTCAATGAAAGTAAAAAATATTAATCATAATGTTAAAAAATGTTACTCTATTATCTTGTTGGAGAACATTCCTCTCTTTTATCTCTAGATTAATATTGATGTGATACGATTAATGTGACAAATATGGATAATGACCATATCCCTGTATACAGCACAAAATCGATAATTCAGAAAATCAGAAACCGAAGGCATACAAAATCAGGATAAAACAGGAACCAACTCAAACAAACAAAAAAATCCACAACATGAAAAGAAGCGAACTCCCGATATGGGAGTGAGACCAGGTGTCCAGGAAGAGTAAGCATTTCCTGCTTGCATGCAACACCCGCCGCTTCAATTTGGTAGAACTGTCACGTCCGGTTACTTCCATTTCGGAAGACATAGAGTACAATCTGTATTAATGTATTAATCTTTCGAATAAGAGAAAATTAATTGTTTTATGATTTTTTCACATTTCAGAGAATATTAATATAAGCACAATATACACACGATGGGGTAGAACGACCTGCCCTACCAATGCCGATACTGTATACTCAGGTAAATATGTCTTGGTCTCACTCGATATTTTGTATCTTAAATGGTTTAGGAGAGGAAGGGACACGGTTGCATCACCCTGAGCAAAACACATAGGGCCGAGCTCAAGAGCCATCAAAGGGACAAGAAAGAATAACACTTTACATAAAAGTCATCCGAAACACTAAAAAATCACGCATAAACCAACGATACTGATAGGCAATTGGAGCCCATTTGGGACAGCTAACCACTACGTTAGTTGCAAAAGGTGTAATTATCTGGATAACATGCGCAGTAAGAAATCAGAATCCGTATATATCATACGTTTAGGTAATCAGAATTTGTGATCGAAAACTGTTTTAAGAAACTAATATATATTCTAATCCATTAAATTAACAATTTCGATAAAGGGCTCTAGGATGAAAAGGGGTCTATACTCTGTAAGATCATTAGACAATGTAAAAATCAAATTGTAACTTTGAACCCTAACACATTCTAAAATTCTGTGTAATTCTTGGCAAGTGCATTCATTCTCCATAAAATACTGATAACACCGAAAGAGCTGAAAGGCGACGCATCAAACATACATATATGTCAATACAGAAAGATGTATATATGTTTAAATGTGTATGTTTGGATATGCTACTGAATCGACCCTACAGGAAATTTGGAGCCGCGCACTCTCTGTAATGTTAATGTAAAAATCTAACTTCAAAAAATTAAAGAGGGCGCTACTGAAACTATTTATGGTGGCGCCGCCGAAAGCATCACTGATGAGAATCTAATATTCGAAACACGTGTCAGGGTAAATTGATTTGGAATTTTCTTCAAGAAGGTAAAGAGTTGGAACCCTTCGACGTTATTAATAACAGATAAACTTTAGGGTACTTAACCCTCGTCAGTAATCCTCAATCTAAACAATGTTATATGGCCAGAGAGTGTAAGAAGTTATTATGTCTAAAAATGTACCGAAAGACGTAGCAGGATGGGTGGGATATAATACATGACCTTAATATTCGATATATGATTGAAAACGAGACTATGACGACGACGAAACCAAAAGGACTTCGAATTTCCCCTGACTTGACGGTGATGTTCCAAGATTATCGTCATACGGCATTTACATATCACAGCTCATCCGGTACGCTAGAGCATGTACTGATATTTTGGATTTTCACAGTAGAAATTTACAAATTACCAAAAAACTTTTAGGTCAAGGTTTTTGCTTTCATAAACTAGTTAAGACTTTCTGGAAATTGTACAATAATTACGGTCAACTTCTTTTAAAATTCGGATCTATACACGCAACAGAGTACATTACTTTGGGTATTACACAACCTGTCTTTTATGGTGATATGATAAACAAAATTAGAAGGATCAAAGGTAGGCAGCATAACCATCGAAATGCGTCAGAATCATCAAACGCCTTTTATACCGTGGATCTAGGCTTGGTACTTGACAAATCTTCAATCTTGTACAAGCGCATCCTTGAGACTTGCACTCTGACTGACTGTGACGACGGGACTCCATGATGTTTACATGTCGTATGTCTCTTTTCCGTCTCATACTATACTCGTCTTTTGTGTTTTTGCATCGGGTGTTTTGGTGTTCTGCTGTTGGTATTGCAACGGTCTTGTTGGAGATCTCCCTTCTTTTCGAATATGACACTTCAGGCATATAAAACTTTGTCCTTTCATACATAATTAAAGGTTGAAGTCAGAGCAACTGAATATTTTCATGACTTCATTAGAGGTCATTTAAAAGCTTGAAAATAGGACATTGACCAACAACTGTCTTATCTGAGAATATTTGAACTGCTCGGAGATTGTATATAACTCCCTCTGAACAATGAGAGGGACCTGAATCATATTGTTTTTGAAAGCATATATTCATTTAATTATATACAATTATGGACTTTTTACGAGGTGAATATGGTGTGATATTTTCTGAATTTGAAAATATTGACCGAGGCGATAGCCAAGGTCAATATTGTCAAATTCAGAAAATATCACACCATATTCACCGAGTGAAAAGTCCACAATTGTTTTATTATATAGTGGACTTAATCAATATTTATAAAGGTACCTTTTCGAAATGGCTGACATCGACTTTTCTTTGAAAATGTTTCAAGACGTGTTAATATCAGCATTTTCTGTCGCTGAATTATCCTGAACGTAATGGAATTCATTCAATGAGAGTCAAATGAAGAATATTTCAGAGTCAAAATCCGTAAAGATAGGCTCAAAATTCAAGAATTTGAGCTCAGCTTCAGGGTCCTTGCTGCTGTTTACGAAATGACGTTAATGACGTCACAGTTATAAATTTCGCGCGTTTTCGATATTTCATGGTAAACCGGAAGCAAGAGTTTTCGCGGTAGTGATATTTAATGAAATCGCCCCTCACAGGTCAATATGATGAGACAATGACTCGTCATGTGACAGTTCTCAGCCAATGAGAGTGGGAATATAAACATACTATATAATAATTCATGATAATTTGTTCTTTTGGTTTCATTCTTTCAGTTGCATTCACTTACATTTTAACTTTCAGCTAACAAATAAGAAAAAGCTTATTTTTCGTCATTCAGATCAATTATAATTAAAGGTTTCGTTGGAGGTTCACACTATACTAACAAAGGTGGATCAGCAGAACCTTTATGTATGCCAAAAGATCCGGAATGGGACATTTATACAGATGGAACTGACGGCGATAAAGCTTTCCTTCATGGAGCTGAGTATGAATTCAGTAAATTGACTGATTCCCGGAAGTCTCTTCATAATAATGATGTACCATGCGTAGTGTGTAAGGTAAACGGACGATCGGCTACGATGATGTTACCAGGTATATTATTTCCTAACAAGGGTCTCAAGCTTATTATATTCTAAACATTAATATTCCTTTACAACGTTCTTTTCTCATTATGTTTTTTTTATTTCTTACTTAATGGTAAAGGGTTTGAACTAGTGAACTTAAAAAATTCACATATCTGGGGACACAATAGTCTATTTTCCAGAAAATATTTATGATCGTTTTAGACCTTGATTTTACATGCACAGACACCAGACACCACATCATTAGGCAAAAATTTGAATGGGGACGTCATAATATTTGATCGCAATGACTTTATGCGTCGTCATATTTTCTATTTTGACGTCACAATGAAAGTATCGCCAAATTTTGTAGTGTCTTGTGTCAGTCCATCCGCCCAATGAATATACTGGAAAAACAGCTATTGCAGTACAACATACGGGGAAAACGCAAACTCCAAACTCCTTAAAAATAGCGTATTTGATATTAATTGAGAACTGACAAACAGGTTTATCGACCGAAAGATATGCGAAAAAGGAGGGGGTCTTTGGTCTCTAACAGGACTCTGTTGCAACAACAAGAGCAAAACACCCTAATGCGAACACAAAATGAGACACCAAAGAGACAGATATGCGGGTTGCTCAAGAAGGAATATTTTTTTTAACAATTTCCAACATTTTCCCGATTTAAATCATGGCAACAACAAAAGTTTTATAAAATTGACTATATTTTAGCATTTAAAAATATTTGTTTCCATTTCTTATAACAATTTTAGCAAGGAGGAACTGTTATACTGGCTGGAGCAAAGAGTACGAAGGATATTTGGTGGCGTCACACCATAATCAAAACAGAGAAAAGTTTATATGTGTAGATGAGAAGCCAGAAGGTCTCCATGGAAGTCAGAGTAACAACGATGGATACTTACTGTACGCTGTGGAGGGGATCTGTGGGTCACTACCGTGTCCACCCTATGTAAACGGGAGGGAACTCACATGTGTTGTTTGTTCTTTCTAAAACAACTTATGATTCGATATATAATTTTTGTAAATGACGATAAAAGGTTGAATGAAAAGCGAAATTATCATTTATAACCAAGTCTTCAATTTTTGGCGGTAGGTTTTTTTTATTTTGCTTTAACGCTTACTTTGTACATAGATTTTGAGAGATTATTAACCCAGTTTTACCTGGATATACAATTCTACTCTTCGGATAATAAAGTTTGCTTTATTTGTCTTGTTTTTTTTAATATTGATCTAAAATGTCCAAATAAGTCTGAGTGTAAGATGACATATATAAGGTCATCAATGTAGATTAAGATTAATGAATTAAAAATTGAAATCAGGATGTTCAAAAGTGAGTTAAAGAAGATCCTGACGACAATCTCAACAGCACTCACAACAGAGCACCAAAAGAATCACTCGTACAGTTCGTTTGTAACACAGCGAGTTAGTGACTTTTGATTAGGTTATTTTCAATTCTATGTCGAGAATTGCATTTTGGCACCTTGCAGTTAGACGTCGTACGCAGTGAAGATGACCATTAATGCTGGTTTTGCCCCTGGTTTTGCCCCTCCTTCGTAATACATTCTATAACAACAGTACAGGTTTGAGGTGAGTGGGAACCTCGATACTTACTTTTTCGAAGATATCTTTCTTCTTGAAAAAATGTGTCTGCTATAAAGGTAAAATTGTGTTTTTTCCATACACGATGAGCATCAATGATTATACGTCATTTGTTGAAATGCTCATACGGTGCGCTGAAAATTTAACACAAGAAAATTTGTTTCATAATTTCTTCAAATTTCTAAAACGTGGGTCCTGTAGTGTCATATCCCACCCCTTTCCTGCTTAGATTTTTGCTTTTGTTGTATTTCCTCTATCATTGTTACGGAGTCACGAGTATCACTGATGAGACATTATTTGTTGAAATGCTCATATGGTGCATTAATGTTTTTACAGTAGAACATACATTTCAATATTGATGATTTCAACCACTTGCTTGGTATGCAAGCTGCTGGACTGTTAACCACCGAGGATATCAATCCCCTAGTTTTACAGTGTGTCGACACTAGACCTGAAATGCATTTGTAAATTCCCCGCAACCAATTTAAGAAGTAATTCTAAAACTAAGGGGTTTCTATCTTCCTTAAGGCGTAGCTCTGTCCTTAGTGGATATTGCCATAACTTTTAGGCCATGTTTAGATTTTTGTTTTTCGTATGTTCATTATTTTGAAGTTCAACTATTTTGGCCACGAGCATCATTGATGATATATTATTCGATGATATGAGCATACGAAAACTGATTTTTAAACAAAAGAACATATATTTCATTATTAATAATGTATACGTTAATTGCAAGAGCTTTTCGTTTTTGCTGTACGTGATTATTTAATAACGAACATACATCAAGTTCGCAACTGCTAACGATCACAGGTAGTGTAAAATTGTTGGTTTCAATCATAGACCCGTGCAAGCATGGGTAGCTTGGATGGAGTAGGTTTAAAGAAATAGACCAAAAAAAACACATTTTAAAAATGTTGACATGGATTAAAAATAATAGAAAAAGGGAAAATAATTGAAGTAAAGTTGATCATATCTTCATGTATATGGACAAATTGTCCGTCAGGGGTACTGTCACGAAAGTCTTTGTGAACAAAGGGGTTTAGTGAAAACTTATACCTTGAAAAATCATGTTTAGAAAATTTTTTTAGAAGATTAAATGGCGCAAAATTTCCGATCAACTAATTATTTCAAAAGATGAATCGAGTTCCATAGTGAAAAAGGAATTAACCATAAGTGCATTTATTGGGCATTTAGATTTTGACCTCGTTATTTCTCGTTGAAGTCCTATGTATCTTTATATATATTCTCAAATAGTTCTATAGATGCAAGATAAATATATGTCAAGATGAACTTCACATTATCTATGTCGACATTCTAATCATTTATGTTTATGTCCACATGCAGTATTATACTGAAACTTGCAAAGCGTTGGAACAGATTTCGACATTTCAACATTAAAATTACTTATAAGATGAGATAAGATAAGATAAGATAAATTAGTTTATTGACCAAAATAGGCCCTTGCAGGCATGACATTTCAATATACAAGGCATCATGACAAAATATCAATGTCATATCTAGCGTGTCATGATAGTATATCTGAATGTTTGAAACAACGAAGTTGTCTTTAACAAACACAAACACATATCGGTAAGATGCATTTTCCCTTCCTGAGCTGAAAAATAGATGAGAGCGAGATGGCTAGAACCTCACCGAGATTCGAACAGGGTACCTTCGGCACGACAGCCCGACTGAGCTAACCGTAATCGATCCAACCCGGATTCAAGGGATTAAAAACATTGATTATTAATTAAACAAAGCACAAATGAGGAAGATAACATAAACTCGTCCAAGCACACATTGACCACATATCGTATTTATCACATATAAAAGAAAAATCTACTGTTTGTGAATGTAGCGTGGAACTGGATAATAAAAAAACTCTATTTATTTAGTAGTATAGATGTTATCCAAATTCTATCAGAAAATATCTTCAAAAAAAGAAATTATTTTGCAGTGACCACATTTGAACACACGAGCACATAACCACAAAACTGATACAACGCATGTAAAACAGCGACACAAATAAAACACCAGAATGGCCATAGCAAAATATAACTCTCCCAGCAAGGAGACCAATGAATAAACATACAAGCAAAGGCAGCATTGATACAAAAGGACATGGTTTAAATGGGGGGGGGGGGGGAGGTTAACATGTTCAACCGGTGTCGAATTTGGAAGGCCATCGGCTATTTTCATAGCAAATGGTAGGGTTATCCAAAGCATGTGAACACGACCCTTCACCTTATCCCACCCACATTGGAGTCCAATGCCGCACTTCTTCGACCTCATTTATCCAGATCAGGAAATTATCAAAGAATTTTAGTTCTCTATTGAGCTATTGTCATAGCGCTGTCCGTCGTCCGGTGTAAACTATTTACATTTTTCTTCTCTCTTGCAGCCGCTGCACAGAATTTTACGAAACCTTACACGAAGCAAGTCTGTGGGGGTTTTTTGTGCCGATCGGTCAGCAGATACGGCCACATAGGGTTCTGATTGACTGACGCATTTTTCGACCTTTTCTCTGCAACAGCTGCACAGAATTTCACGAAACCTTACAGAAAGCAAGAACGCAAAGTGATCTACCAAGTTTGTGTTTTCCTGCCGATCGATCAACAAATATGGTCGTTCAGGGATCTGATTGGCTGACACATTATCAACGTCTCCTCTGCAACTGCTGCACAGAATTTTACGAATTCTTACAGGAAGCAAGTACTCAAGGTCCTTTACCAAGTTTGTGTTTTTTTGTGTCGATCGGTCAACAGTATGGCTGTTGAGGTCTCTGATTGGCTGACGCAATTTCGACTTCTCCTCTGGAAGCGCTGCACAGTACTCAAGGTCATCTACCAGGTTTGTGTTTTCGTGCCGATCGGTCGACAAGTATGGCTGCCAAGAGCTCTGATTGGCTGACGTACTTTGAACTTACAAACTAACCTGAGTATTTGATTTTTAGGAAAAACTTGGCTAGCCAATAATTATCGAATGAACACATATGGTCTCATTGGACATTTTTTTTTAAGTTTTTGATATTCGGACTTGCACTTTTATGGGTCATATCAAAGGTATCCGGTGCAGTATAAAAAGACAGATATATAAAATAATGGATACTCCTTCACCATCTTATCAGTTTTATGTAGAAATGTTTTCTCGGATAACGTTATGCATTCATTGCCACTCCGTCAAATTTTTGCATTAGCATAGTCCTTTTTTGGTAAATATTGTGTTTTGTAGATATTTTTTCCATTTCCGCGCGTTAACATCGACGGCGGATGCAACTTGCCAAACCTGGGGTGCTTACTCCTTCCGAGAACCTGGTCCCACCTCTAGCTTGCTAAGGGTCCGTCGAATCTCAATGTGGTGCTCTATTGTAAGTGCTGTTGAGATTGTCGTCAGGATCTTCTTTATATCATTTGAAGTGCGAAGTTCGTAGTGCGAAATCCGAGACCTATGGGAAATGTCCAACAAACCGTCATATAAGTTAAAGAATAAGGTACAATGAATTTGAGTAAGGAATAAGGAATAAGGAATATGCTTTGCACAACAGTCGCTGTTTTGGATTCAACTGCCAACATTTGATTTGGTTTACTCTTGATCGCGGTCTTGTTTGTATGATGTCATACTCTTTTCGCGGTCTTGTTTGTATGATGTCATCTTACAGTGAGGAGGTTGTTTTACACCACAATTGTACGTTCTTCGAGACCTCTGGGTAATTGGAGAAGTGAGAGGGTTGTGCGCACGTAATCCAGGATAACCACACCATTTGCTACTTGCGTGACAGATGGCCGTCCAAAGTCGGCACCGGTTACCCATTGGTCTCGTCGGTTTATGTGTAGTCTTTTGTGTTTGATGTTTACATGTCGTGTGTCTCTTTTCCGTCTCGTGCTGTACTCGTCTTTTGTGTTTTTGCATCGGGTGTTTTGGTGTTTTACTGTTGATGCTGCAACGGGGTCCTGTTGGAGATCTCCTCCCTTCTTGATGATAAATGATGCAATGGTAAATGACAAATATGGATAATGACCATATCTCAACACACATTACAAAATCGATAATTCAGATAATCATAAATTGAAGGCATACAAAATGAGGATAAAACAGGAGCCAAAGCAAACAAATAAAAACCTCCACCACATGAAAAGAAGCAATCTCCAAATATGGGAGTGAGATCGACCAGGTGTCCAGGAAGAGTCAGTATCACTGCTTGCATGCAACATCCGTCGATTAAATTCGGTAGAATTGTCACATCCGGTTACTTCCATTTCGGATTGTTATATAAAATTGACTACATCTTCATATTTGAAAATATTTATTTAATATCTTTTCACTTTTAAAGCTAGAACGAATTGTTATGATGGTTGGAGCAAAGAGTACGAAGGGTATTTAATGGCGGAGTACAAGAGTCACAATAGAGGGAAGTTTATTATTATGTGTAGACGAGAAGACAGAAGGTCTTTATGGAAGAATGACGACAATGGTTACTTACTGTACGCCATGGAGGGTATCTGTGGATCACTACCGTGTCCATCCTATGTAAATGGGAGGGAACTCACATGTGTTGTTTGTTCTTTCTAAAACTATCTACGATCCGACATAACTATGTTTGTAAAAGACATGATAAAAGATGGAATGTTAAGTTAATTTTCCACAACAAATTGTAATCTGCAACGATCTTTAATGGTGCTTGTTTTGTCTTTATCAGTAACATTGTATATAAATTTGATTGATAATTGACAAAATATTACATGGATTTACAAATCTATATTTCATTTATGCATATCTATAACTTTACTTTATGTAGCCTTTTTTTTTTTGTAATGTTGATTTTAGTTATCAAATTTAGCCGGACTGTTGGATGGCAGATATCAAAGATGGTCGATATTGTCACCAATGCAGACTTGGATTAATACAATAAAAATTGAAATCAATGGAATTTATATGTCCCTGGGTGTTCCAAAGTGCAGAATGGATAATCCGTTGGTTACACAGCCACTGAGTGACTTTTGAAAAGGGTATGTTCAGTGCCTTGTCGGGAATTGTGTTTTGCACGTCGATGTTGGACATTGGGAACAGTGAAGAAGAACTACTAATGCTGATTTTGCCTCATTATACATTTCATAACAAGAGTACGGGTTTGAGATAAGCAGAACGTCAAACGAGTTTCGTATATTCTTTGTCAAAAACAAGTGCTTTGAAAAATGACAAAATGTTTTTCTGCTTTACAAAGTTTTTATTCTTTTCAGTACACCACGAGTATTACTGATGATACATCATTTGTTGAAGTTGCACATATGGTGCACTGTTTTTTTCACAATAGAAAATATATTTCAATATTGATAATTCCAACCACTAGTTCGGTGCTGTTGGATTGTTAAAAATCATTCTCCTATTTTGACATTGTTTCGACATTAGATCTTAAATGTATTGTAAAAAATGTAACTGATCCAATCCGCCATTAAATCTAACAGCATCCAAAAAATACTAAATGGACCGTACAAATGTTTCGGTTAGTAAATCCTCATCGATGGTACTTCAAGCCAAAGTGCTTTTTAGACTCAGACAAATATATGTTAGTAGCGATCTCGGGTTTTTTTTAATTTTATAGATTTTATTTAACTACAATGTCGAAGGGTTCTAACTCTATACCTTCTTGAAGAAAATTCCAAACCAATTTCCATGCACTAGACATGTGTTTCGAATATTGAATTCTCATCAGTGATGCTACTGAATCGACCCTACAGGAAATTTGAAGTCGCGTACTCTTTCAATAGGAGTTCGCTTCTTTTCATGTGGTGGAGGTTTTTGTTTGTATGCTTTGGTTCCTGTTTTATCCTGATGTTGTATGCCTTCGGTTTCTGATTTTCTGAATGATCGATTTTTTGCTGTGTGTTGAAATATGGTCATTATCCATATTTGTCATACACCAAATTGAAAAAAAAAATCAAGACTTGAGGGCGGTACTAAATTTAATTTGGCTGCGCCTGAAATAGAAAAGACTCTACTTTGAATATTTCTAGAGCCATTAAATCCATCTCGAGTATCTAAAACAAAGCAAATTCATGATAAGGGATCAGAATCTCATTTCAAAGGAAACGAGTAAACAGATAGGATAGAATGGATCTGAAACGTATAGGCCAAATTATAGCATTCCATCAGAAATCCCAAATAACGACAAGATGTAGCATTAAGATATTGATAAGTGCTTCTGGAAGCAATATGATATTCTTATAGGATGAATTTCCTTTATTTAATTGGAATAGTGTCTGTTACAGGGTTTGAATGTAACGATGTTTACAAGAGAGAACAAGTTAGGCTAATCGACGACGATCTGAACAATTCTAACATTGGCGTATCCAGCTGTTCTTCTTTCTTTTAAAACAAAAGTCTAACTAAACTGGACTTATAAGGTTTGCCTAATGAGATGAGGAAGAGAATGATCCGTGTCTTTTAAAGATTTATTTTGGTGTAAAATTGTTCGACAACTAGTCGCTATTTTGATAGAGTTAAGTTTTAAGTCTTTAAGATTGTGTGTTTAGTCTGTGCATGCTACTAAGGAATATTAGCATTTTACATTGTCATCATAGAAATGAAAGCTTTTATATTCGCTACTCACCTTCTGTTTGTATCAGCTCAAACCGACGCAAACTTTGATTCTGATACGGGCACATGTAAGGATATATTACAAGGATATATGACTGGACAGATGACCGCTGCACTTGGATCACTTCAAGTAGAGAATCTCAGAAAGGAATTTCAAAGAATATTGGAAGGGCAAGATCAAGAAATAACAGCATTAAAGAAAGAGCTTGCGGCCTTGAAAACGAACGAAGGTATCTTTCAAGTTCAATTTACACTATACATGTAAGTAGGATGATTATCGATTTTGTACTGTGTATTGGGATTTGATCATCGTCCATACTTTTCATGAACTCGGAATGAGATCAGACACTCTTGATAATTTCTATGAATTCTATCATTATTCTATTATTTTTAATTTTATAGATAATTCAGTCTGTTTTATCCACCGTCTGTCTGCTCGTATATCCGATTGTTTGTTTAAAAGGTCAAAGCAGACAGCTTATCGAAGCTAAAGGCATATACAAGAAGAGCATCCAATATTGAGTTTCCAAAAAGTTTTATACATTTTTTGTCTTCACTACAGAGTATATGAATATAAGCACGATATACACAAGATGGGGCAAAACGACCTGCCCAAGCCATGCCGATACTGTATATTCAGGTAACTGACACTTTTAAACTAATTTCGTTTTGACAATTGGTTTCTGTTGAGATTATTCATATATAAAATATTGTTCATCACGATTCATTAATGTGATGTTTCTTTTTTCAGTCTGTTTGTTCGTGTGGTGGTTTTGCGTGTTGTCCTTCTTTTTCCTCGTCTCATGCATGTGTTGCTATGATCACTGCAACGTCATCATGTTTGGGGCCTCCCCTTTTTCTATGGGTATAAGACTATGTTGAACGTCAAATTCAATAGCATCATTTAAGTGTTAAACGTCTTTAAATTCAATAGCATCATTTAAAACCTGATAAATTTACAGCATGGACCAGACATGCACGTTTCGGGTACTAAACCCTCGTCAGTAATCATCAATCTTTTATATGCTATATGACCAAAGAGTATAAAAGTTATCATGTTCAATAAAGACGAAGCAGGATGGGCGAGATATGATGCTACAGGACCCAAATTTTAAATTTCAAGAAACCAATTAAAAATAACTATTCAGTATTTTACTTATACAGTATCTGACAAACAAAGTTATTTTGTTGGGATTTTAGAGTTATCTTCCTTGTGTCGATTGTATCCTCGTTTTCTTGCAACTTTCTAGCCTTACGTAAGAAGGAAGATCTCGCGAAATCTCGTTCTTTAAATAGGATAGGAGATTATGTATCATAAGACCCCCTCCCAAAAATTGATTTAAAAAATAGAAAATAATTAAGACGAGATTTCCATTGTTAGTTGTAATTCCGCCGTGATAATTGCAAAGTAGTCTTGCTGGAGATCTTCAGGTCAAGATAACATCTATGACATCTAACAGCTATAATTTGACAGGTTTTGTTTTGAGGCTAAGATAACACCTATGACATCTTACAACTATAATTTGACAGGTTTTGTTGGAGGCTCATATTATGGAAACAAAGGCGGAGCAGCAG
Source organism: Pinctada fucata (assembly GCA_028142955.1). NCBI lineage: Eukaryota > Metazoa > Mollusca > Bivalvia > Pterioida > Pteriidae > Pinctada > Pinctada fucata. The sequence goes on along the minus strand of AP027103.1, from coordinate 63,122,908 downwards.
AACCTTTATGTATGCCAAAAGATCCGGAATGGGGTATTTATACAGATGGAACTGACGGTTCTAAATCATATCTGTATGGAGCTGAATATGAAGTGGACACATTGACTGATTCAAGGAAGTCTCTTCATGATCAGGATGTGCCATGCACAGTGTGTAAGATTAATAGACGATCGGCGACTATGATGCTACCAGGTTAAAATTTATTTTACTATTATTGTTATAAAAACTTCTAGTTTATGAAAGATACTCAGCCAGATCATAATGGTAAAACTTCGATGTTTAGGAATAACTATCCGTGTAGCTCAATTCGAAAAAGGAAAGTCGCGATTTAGTCAATTTTGTCACGAATATTTTTAGATAAACGCAACACGTGCATGCATTTTACGCTAACACCGTTCTATGTATCAAGTCTGGTAACTCTAGATGCACGTACGATAACTCAAAAACTCAGATTTATCGAAACGTATAAATATCAAAAAGGCGATTTTCCGATTTCTGTAGTACATAAGGTGAATACCTGAATGATACCAATAAGAATTAATCTATTGATAAGAAAAGCCTGCCAAAAATAATACTAGAAACACAGTTAACACTGATGACTACCTATCCAAAAAAATGTAAGAAATATCGAAAATATTCCCACAATAAAGAATAAAATTAACTTCTGCAAAGAAGCAAAAGTGAATTACCAATGGAGATTATATAAGGTACCAAGGGAGAGTAAGCATATCCTTTTTGCTTGCAACACTCGTCACTTAGGTCGTGCAGGGAAAAGATCATATCCGTTAAATGTGTTTTTCGTTGTTTGGTTCTAATCTAATCAAAATCTTCCAACATGGAAGACAACGAAATGTTATAATGTTGAATACTATCATTGTATCATCCAAAATATTTTGCAGAGACCAAGTCGGTCGCTCAGAATTGTACCTACCCTTCATTAATTTTTCGGTTAGTCAAGGATGCACTCAGAATGAAGTCGTTGTAATTTATCGCCTGTTTGTCATAGATTTAAGTATCTAAGTGACCATTGCTGTCAAAAGATAACATGAGAGCTAAATATGAATGCTTTCAATGGTTTCTTTCATCTCTAAATCAGCAAAAGTTTGATTATTGTATTAATTGAGAGCACGTCATCGATAGTTCTGTGTGTAGAATTGAATTTGAGTTGTATGTGCTCCTTTCCGCGAGAGAGCAAGGGTTGAACAAACTCGGCTTCATATGAGTATAGAACAATATCAGCAAGAAGTGGAGCACCGTTGGTTCCCATTGGAATTCCCATAATTTGCTGAAAGAACATTCCTCCGAACACCACAAATATGATATCGATCAGAAAGGTCAACATTTTAATTACGTCTTCTAATGTGTATCTATTATGAGAATCAGGATTTTATTTACAAAATAAGTTTTATTATAACAACAATGTCGAAGGGTTCCAACTCTATACCTTCTTGAAGAAAATTCCAAACGAATTTCCATATTCGTGTTTCGAATATTCAATTCTCATCAGTGATGCTTCTTGCGGAGCCACCAAAAATCATTTCAGTAGCACCCTCTTTTTTTAAAATTTAGATTTGTACATTTACATTACAGAGAGTGCGCGGCTCCAAATTTCCTGTAGGGCGATTCAGTAGCATATCCAAATAAAATCTATGTTCAAAATAGCATTGGAGGGATGGTGCTAAGATGTTTAACTCCTATATTTCGATGATATTTATCGGTGAAATGGCTAGTTTCCGAAATGGCAAAAATATATATATGATGACACATTGATAAAGGCCAAAGCATTTATTTGTATTTACAATTGTCATTTTTGCTGGTACAGGCATTTTGAATGATTTGATTTTTTGTAATTGTATCCTTTATAGCACGTCAAAACTGTTATGATGGTTGGAGTAAGGAGTACCAAGGATATTTGATGGCGGACTACCATTCCCATTACAGAGCATCTAAGTTTGTATGTGTCGATGAGAACCCAGAGAGTCTCTATGGCAGTAGGAACAACAGCAATGGTTACTTACTGTACGCCGTGGAGGGTATCTGTGGATCACTGCCGTGTCCCCCCTATGTAAACGGGAGGGAACTCACGTGTGTCGTTTGTTCTTTTTAGGGATATCATTAGCATACGAACTCTTTAAAATGACATTATACCATGTAGTGATTTCAAACTAGAAACTTCTTTTAGCATTCATTGTAACCGAAACCCAGTTTTACATAATTGTGCTTAACGTTTTAAACATTAACAATTCTTTTGTTTTCTATGTTCTTTTAATCAGTTAGTGACCCCAAATATTTGAATAATGAGTGACTATGATTCGAGACCAATGTAATAAATCATATGATGCTGTATTCTGTGGCCTAACCAGTTTTGCTTCAAACAACCATTTGTACCACCCAAACTTCTGAATGACAAACAATGATATCATTATAATTTTCAATAAGGGCAGCGTATGTGTGCTATAGTGAGGGTGGAAATTAATGAGTTTTTAAACTGTTTATTTTTCACGGAACCTGGTCATGCTTTGTAATCACTTTGCACAAGGTACATATAGAACCGTAATGACTTTCAAAGTCATTAGTCAAGGAAAGAAAAAAAATATATTGGTTTTCATCTAAATTGTCAATAAACTGAAATATGATTATTTTTGCCATTCTAGCGGGTGTTGTGTCTTACGGTATCTTCAAAGTAATGTTGCGATACACTGAAAGTTTCAAAGACACAAATATACATTCTTAAAAATCTTTAATCTATATTGACATTTCTGGATCATAAAGCGTTGTTGACGAGCCTCTTCAACACACCGAGATCTTGACCAAACCTGTGAATGTATTTAGATGAGATCCATTTACTGCCCAGAACTACAGGGCAGGAACCGTGGAATGCCCTCCGGTCACCATACCCACTGGGAGCCAGATTTTGAAATAACAGTAGCGATCCCTAGAAGAGGAAAATATATTGAATGGAAATTAGAATTGCATACGGTAATTAGATGAGACAAGTAGTGTTTATGGGTGCCATTCTATGTTTTAGTATATAATTGCTATTTTGTTACTTTAATGCGGTCACCGGACAAATTATATACCTTTGTTGGCTCTACTGATATGTCCAGATAAGGGAAAACTGTTCTTCCACCAAGCTCTGGCTTTTCCAACTGAAAAAATTAAATTAAACTTAATCGTATTTAAGACACAGAAAATTATAGTACGAGTATGATTATCTACTTGCACTTCCGGGAATGCGATCAGTAAAAATGTATTAAGATTTTTTTTCGAAAAGAACCATGCCCTGATTTCCCTTACACAGAAAATAGAGTATGAAAGTATTACTTATTTTCATTTACAGTAAATATGATAAACATACACTTGATTTTTCTTAGATTCTTTTATTCCATTATCTTCTTAACTTCTTAAACTTGATAAGTATGAACAGAAAAGAAGTGAAAAAAAACCCCCCAAAAACAAAACAAAACTCACATATGTAAGGAGAGTGAATAGTCTGTTTGTTTGAGATATAGACCTACTTTTTACCATCTGTAACGAAGGAATGGTCAAGTAATACAAATATCCTCTACATTAAACATTTTGATTAATGACTTTATTTTTATCTTCCTGGGAGTTGAACAAGAGCATGTTACGTCATGTAAAATGATAAGGATATAACGGATCACGCCATATGAAATAATCTATCATTTAAGACCATGTTTCACTCATTATAATGAAAATAAATAGAATATTTAAATAATTTTGTTGTGAAATACTAGTATTAACAGTTACATAAAATGATCCCTACCTTTTGATCTTGCCAATAGTCTATATGCAAATCAAATATTCCTGCTGTTCCGTAATTTGATATCTGTATAAGTGAGTACAACTCGTGTTACAATATGCAATGGCAAGTAAGATAACTTTGAAATAAGAGGCCGAAGAGGGACATAGCTTATCGATCATCATTAAATGAAAAAAAAAACCAGCAAATCAACCTTCCTAAAGAAGGGAATACAATGTGTCAAATAATATTCAAAGGCAAAAAGTTCTCATTCCCTTCACCTGTTTCTAAATCACGTACTCCATGCACTACGTGTTTTAAAAATATCAATGTACATGATATATCACAGAGTGGAAATTAAAGTAGTTCATGAAAGGGGAGGCAGGTACTTTGCCAATAAAACTTTCCACCAGACTCATTTCATGTGGAAAACCATATTTTAGAGAAGGTTACAGGTATGTAATTTCAAATGCTTTCATTTGATTTGGTCAAAGTTTAATGACGTCATTTCATTCCAATCTAAATAGCGGCCTAGACCTAGAGAATTCTTGAATGCAATTCTCAAAAAAACTTGACAGATATTTAGATCTATGATTTTACAGTTCATATATTGCTCAAGGGATATTTTGACCTTCACCGCCCCCCTTTCCCATCTTCCGCATCTAGTTGCCGCGTGATAATCCGATGCTCAATTTGGTGCTCTATTGTGAGTGCTGTTGAGAATCTTCTTTAAGTCTTTATACCTTGTATTCTTCCATTAAGTCATCGTGTATAGTCAAGTCAAATATGGATTGGAACCTTCTGTCTATAGCTCTTGATAGTGTGTCATTGCCTGGCAAGTAAGCACTGAAATGGGAAAAACACCATTTCATGTTGAAGTTACGACTGAATATGAAGATGAAAAATTTCGCATTCTAACTTATATAAATTCACCAACAAAGATGCCACTGGGGGCATTCGTGTTTCACAAGCACAGGCTGTATTTAGTCAAAATTTAGGACAGGAGATTTTACAATATATCATGACTACGTGGTAAGTTAAGCGTAGACTGGAGATCTGACAAAACAAGAATTTCATTGTCAATATGAGTTATCTTTTTCCATGAGCTTTAATGTTTTGGTTTTTGTTTTTATACTTCATTCTTTTTATCTTATTTTTTTATAAAAATGGATATCATCAACAACTAAGGTACCATTTGTTTTGTAGTTTATAATAATCTATGAGATGAGGTTTTATTTCAAGATGCTTCAAACCTGATACTGATTCTGATGTCCGAAGGTTTTGTGACTTTTCCAGTCCTTACCACTGACCTTTCCATCTGAAAAAATCAAATTCATTGTAGTCATTTAACTCGTGTTGTTGACAATCTGTCACAAAGAATAACGAAATATCCAAGTCTGCTGCAAGAGACCAGCCTTTAAGAAATTTCTGAATGCAGACAAGCATGTTTCTGATAAGGCCATAGTAAATGAATATTCTGTTTGACGTCCCGAACTTTTTCTAAAATGTACCCTCCTACCAGGCATAAAACACACAAACACATGATCAATATGAAGGAATTTGGAGAGGAAGACTGAAAACATAAAAGAAAAATCCAGACTTTATTTTTGTGTCGCCTGCGAAGCATAGCGACACTTAGGGATCACTTTGTCCGCTGTCCGTCTGTCTGTCACACTTGGATGTCACACCCTATAAGAGTGTCGCTATGTTTCGCAGGCGACACATACATTCCTTGGAATGATTTTTTGAAAATCACTATTATCTCCTATAATAAATGATGATATATGGCATTTTATGAAATTGTGTATCATTTACGGTAGTGTGATTTTGGAACGCGGTTCAACATTCAACATTCAACATTCGAATGTTGAACCGCGTCCCAGAACGCGGTTTAACATTCAAAATGAACGATGTCTAATTTGTATCAAACAATCATTTATATTAAATAATTCAATAAATCTAAAAGAGAAATTGTTATTTTTTACTGAATAGTAAAATAAGAGTCCGTTCTCCGCCTTTTAGTACGAATCTGAGATGTCCAGGGTGGAAATTTAGAAATATACAAAAATTAATAGTATTGATAGATGAATTCAATAGTCTATTACTTATATATCATCTTCACGTAAAAAATCATTTCGAAGAAAATACAGATTTCATGTAAAAACAGGTTATAATATTTGATCACGTGACTGACATATATCCAAATATAGAAAAAATAAATGGAGGAGCGACATTTTCGGGTTTAGAGTAAAGGTGACACCCTCTAAAACTTAAGTTCATGAAATGCAGTGCACCTCTACATATTTATGTCTATAGGAAACATCGAAGTCCCCTGAATAGAGAGCTGAAATTTTCAGGATATCTAGATAATTGTCTGACTAATTGATGGTTAAAATATGGTTATGGTAAAATTCTTCGTTTACGAGATATAGCTCCAATATCTCACCCGATATATACATGAAATGCAGTGCACCTCTACATATTTATGTCTATAGGAAACATCGAAGTCCCCTGAATAGAGAGCTGAAATTTTCAGGATATCTAGATAATTGTCTGACTAATTGATGGTTAAAATATGGTTATGGTAAAATTCTTCGTTTACGAGATATAGCTCCAATATCTCACCCGATATATACATGAAATGCAGTGCACCTCTACATATTTATGTCTATAGGAAACATCGAAGTCCCCTGAATAGAGAGCTGAAATTTTCAGGATATTTAGATAATTGTCTGACTAATTGATGGTTAAAATATAGTTATGGTAAAATTCTTCGTTTACGAGATATAGCTCCAATATCTCACCCGATATATACATGAAATGCAGTGCACCTCTACATATTTATGTCTATAGGAAACATCGAAGTCCCCTGAATAGAGAGCTGAAATTTTCAGGATATTTAGATAATTGTCTGACTTATTGATGGTTAAAATATGGTTATGGTAAAATTCTTCGTTTACGAGATATAGCTCCAATATCTCGCCCGATATATACATGAAATGCAGTGCACCTCTACATATTTATGTCTATAGGAAACATCGAAGTCCCCTGAATAGAGAGCTGAAATTTTCAGGATATCTAGATAATTGTCTGACTAATTGATGGTTAAAATATGGTTATGGTAAAATTCTTCGTTTACGAGATATAGCTCCAATATCTCACCCGATATATACATGAAATGCAGTGCACCTCTACATATTTATGTCTATAGGAAACATCGAAGTCCCCTGAATAGAGAGCTGAAATTTTCAGGATATCTAGATAATTGTCTGACTAATTGATGGTTAAAATATGGTTATGGTAAAATTCTTCGTTTACGAGATATAGCTCCAATATCTCACCCGATATATACATGAAATGCAGTGCACCTCTACATATTTATGTCTATAGGAAACATCGAAGTCCCCTGAATAGAGAGCTGAAATTTTCAGGATATTTAGATAATTGTCTGACTAATTGATGGTTAAAATATAGTTATGGTAAAATTCTTCGTTTACGAGATATAGCTCCAATATCTCACCCGATATATACATGAAATGCAGTGCACCTCTACATATTTATGTCTATAGGAAACATCGAAGTCCCCTGAATAGAGAGCTGAAATTTTCAGGATATCTAGATAATTGTCTGACTTATTGATGGTTAAAATATGGTTATGGTAAAATTCTTCGTTTACGAGATATAGCTCCAATATCTCACCCGATATATACATGAAATGCAGTGCACCTCTACATATTTATGTCTATAGGAAACATCGAAGTCCCCTGAATAGAGAGCTGAAATTTTCAGGATATTTAGATAATTGTCTGACTAATTGATGGTTAAAATATGGTTATGGTAAAATTCTTCGTTTACGAGATATAGCTCCAATATCTCACCCGATATATACATGAAATGCAGTGCACCTCTACATATTTATGTCTATAGGAAACATCGAAGTCCCCTGAATAGAGAGCTGAAATTTTCAGGATATCTAGATAATTGTCTGACTAATTGATGGTTAAAATATGGTTATGGTAAAATTCTTCGTTTACGAGATATAGCTCCAATATCTCACCCGATATATACATGAAATGCAGTGCACCTCTACATATTTATGTCTATAGGAAACATCGAAGTCCCCTGAATAGAGAGCTGAAATTTTCAGGATATCTAGATAATTGTCTGACTAATTGATGGTTAAAATATGGTTATGGTAAAATTCTTCGTTTACGAGATATAGCTCCAATATCTCACCCGATATATACATGAAATGCAGTGCACCTCTACATATTTATGTCTATAGGAAACATCGAAGTCCCCTGAATAGAGAGCTGAAATTTTCAGGATATTTAGATAATTGTCTGACTAATTGATGGTTAAAATATAGTTATGGTAAAATTCTTCGTTTACGAGATATAGCTCCAATATCTCACCCGATATATACATGAAATGCAGTGCACCTCTACATATTTATGTCTATAGGAAACATCGAAGTCCCCTGAATAGAGAGCTGAAATTTTCAGGATATTTAGATAATTGTCTGACTTATTGATGGTTAAAATATGGTTATGGTAAAATTCTTCGTTTACGAGATATAGCTCCAATATCTCGCCCGATATATACATGAAATGCAGTGCACCTCTACATATTTATGTCTATAGGAAACATCGAAGTCCCCTGAATAGAGAGCTGAAATTTTCAGGATATCTAGATAATTGTCTGACTAATTGATGGTTAAAATATGGTTATGGTAAAATTCTTCGTTTACGAGATATAGCTCCAATATCTCACCCGATATATACATGAAATGCAGTGCACCTCTACATATTTATGTCTATAGGAAACATCGAAGTCCCCTGAATAGAGAGCTGAAATTTTCAGGATATCTAGATAATTGTCTGACTAATTGATGGTTAAAATATGGTTATGGTAAAATTCTTCGTTTACGAGATATAGCTCCAATATCTCACCCGATATATACATGAAATGCAGTGCACCTCTACATATTTATGTCTATAGGAAACATCGAAGTCCCCTGAATAGAGAGCTGAAATTTTCAGGATATTTAGATAATTGTCTGACTAATTGATGGTTAAAATATAGTTATGGTAAAATTCTTCGTTTACGAGATATAGCTCCAATATCTCACCCGATATATACATGAAATGCAGTGCACCTCTACATATTTATGTCTATAGGAAACATCGAAGTCCCCTGAATAGAGAGCTGAAATTTTCAGGATATTTAGATAATTGTCTGACTTATTGATGGTTAAAATATGGTTATGGTAAAATTCTTCGTTTACGAGATATAGCTCCAATATCTCGCCCGATATATACATGAAATGCAGTGCACCTCTACATATTTATGTCTATAGGAAACATCGAAGTCCCCTGAATAGAGAGCTGAAATTTTCAGGATATCTAGATAATTGTCTGACTAATTGATGGTTAAAATATGGTTATGGTAAAATTCTTCGTTTACGAGATATAGCTCCAATATCTCACCCGATATATACATGAAATGCAGTGCACCTCTACATATTTATGTCTATAGGAAACATCGAAGTCCCCTGAATAGAGAGCTGAAATTTTCAGGATATCTAGATAATTGTCTGACTAATTGATGGTTAAAATATGGTTATGGTAAAATTCTTCGTTTACGAGATATAGCTCCAATATCTCACCCGATATATACATGAAATGCAGTGCACCTCTACATATTTATGTCTATAGGAAACATCGAAGTCCCCTGAATAGAGAGCTGAAATTTTCAGGATATTTAGAGAATTGTCTGACTAATTGATGGTTAAAATATAGTTATGGTAAAATTCTTCGTTTACGAGATATAGCTCCAATATCTCACCCGATATATACATGAAATGCAGTGCACCTCTACATATTTATGTCTATAGGAAACATCGAAGTCCCCTGAATAGAGAGCTGAAATTTTCAGGATATTTAGATAATTGTCTGACTTATTGATGGTTAAAATATGGTTATGGTAAAATTCTTCGTTTACGAGATATAGCTCCAATATCTCGCCCGATATATACATGAAATGCAGTGCACCTCTACATATTTATGTCTATAGGAAACATCGAAGTCCCCTGAATAGAGAGCTGAAATTTTCAGGATATCTAGATAATTGTCTGACTAATTGATGGTTAAAATATGGTTATGGTAAAATTCTTCGTTTACGAGATATAGCTCCAATATCTCACCCGATATATACATGAAATGCAGTGCACCTCTACATATTTATGTCTATAGGAAACATCGAAGTCCCCTGAATAGAGAGCTGAAATTTTCAGGATATTTAGAGAATTGTCTGACTAATTGATGGTTAAAATATAGTTATGGTAAAATTCTTCGTTTACGAGATATAGCTCCAATATCTCACCCGATATATACATGAAATGCAGTGCACCTCTACATATTTATGTCTATAGGAAACATCGAAGTCCCCTGAATAGAGAGCTGAAATTTTCAGGATATTTAGATAATTGTCTGACTTATTGATGGTTAAAATATGGTTATGGTAAAATTCTTCGTTTACGAGATATAGCTCCAATATCTCGCCCGATATATACATGAAATGCAGTGCACCTCTACATATTTATGTCTATAGGAAACATCGAAGTCCCCTGAATAGAGAGCTGAAATTTTCAGGATATCTAGATAATTGTCTGACTAATTGATGGTTAAAATATGGTTATGGTAAAATTCTTCGTTTACGAGATATAGCTCCAATATCTCACCCGATATATACATGAAATGCAGTGCACCTCTACATATTTATGTCTATAGGAAACATCGAAGTCCCCTGAATAGAGAGCTGAAATTTTCAGGATATTTAGATAATTGTCTGACTAATTGATGGTTAAAATATAGTTATGGTAAAATTCTTCGTTTACGAGATATAGCTCCAATATCTCACCCGATATATACATGAAATGCAGTGCACCTCTACATATTTATGTCTATAGGAAACATCGAAGTCCCCTGAATAGAGAGCTGAAATTTTCAGGATATTTAGATAATTGTCTGACTTATTGATGGTTAAAATATGGTTATGGTAAAATTCTTCGTTTACGAGATATAGCTCCAATATCTCGCCCGATATATACATGAAATGCAGTGCACCTCTACATATTTATGTCTATAGGAAACATCGAAGTCCCCTGAATAGAGAGCTGAAATTTTCAGGATATCTAGATAATTGTCTGACTAATTGATGGTTAAAATATGGTTATGGTAAAATTCTTCGTTTACGAGATATAGCTCCAATATCTCACCCGATATATACATGAAATGCAGTGCACCTCTACATATTTATGTCTATAGGAAACATCGAAGTCCCCTGAATAGAGAGCTGAAATTTTCAGGATATCTAGATAATTGTCTGACTAATTGATGGTTAAAATATGGTTATGGTAAAATTCTTCGTTTACGAGATATAGCTCCAATATCTCACCCGATATATACATGAAATGCAGTGCACCTCTACATATTTATGTCTATAGGAAACATCGAAGTCCCCTGAATAGAGAGCTGAAATTTTCAGGATATTTAGATAATTGTCTGACTAATTGATGGTTAAAATATAGTTATGGTAAAATTCTTCGTTTACGAGATATAGCTCCAATATCTCACCCGATATATACATGAAATGCAGTGCACCTCTACATATTTATGTCTATAGGAAACATCGAAGTCCCCTGAATAGAGAGCTGAAATTTTCAGGATATTTAGATAATTGTCTGACTTATTGATGGTTAAAATATGGTTATGGTAAAATTCTTCGTTTACGAGATATAGCTCCAATATCTCGCCCGATATATACATGAAATGCAGTGCACCTCTACATATTTATGTCTATAGGAAACATCGAAGTCCCCTGAATAGAGAGCTGAAATTTTCAGGATATCTAGATAATTGTCTGACTAATTGATGGTTAAAATATGGTTATGGTAAAATTCTTCGTTTACGAGATATAGCTCCAATATCTCACCCGATATATACATGAAATGCAGTGCACCTCTACATATTTATGTCTATAGGAAACATCGAAGTCCCCTGAATAGAGAGCTGAAATTTTCAGGATATCTAGATAATTGTCTGACTAATTGATGGTTAAAATATGGTTATGGTAAAATTCTTCGTTTACGAGATATAGCTCCAATATCTCACCCGATATATACATGAAATGCAGTGCACCTCTACATATTTATGTCTATAGGAAACATCGAAGTCCCCTGAATAGAGAGCTGAAATTTTCAGGATATTTAGATAATTGTCTGACTAATTGATGGTTAAAATATAGTTATGGTAAAATTCTTCGTTTACGAGATATAGCTCCAATATCTCACCCGATATATACATGAAATGCAGTGCACCTCTACATATTTATGTCTATAGGAAACATCGAAGTCCCCTGAATAGAGAGCTGAAATTTTCAGGATATTTAGATAATTGTCTGACTTATTGATGGTTAAAATATGGTTATGGTAAAATTCTTCGTTTACGAGATATAGCTCCAATATCTCGCCCGATATATACATGAAATGCAGTGCACCTCTACATATTTATGTCTATAGGAAACATCGAAGTCCCCTGAATAGAGAGCTGAAATTTTCAGGATATCTAGATAATTGTCTGACTAATTGATGGTTAAAATATGGTTATGGTAAAATTCTTCGTTTACGAGATATAGCTCCAATATCTCACCCGATATATACATGAAATGCAGTGCACCTCTACATATTTATGTCTATAGGAAACATCGAAGTCCCCTGAATAGAGAGCTGAAATTTTCAGGATATCTAGATAATTGTCTGACTAATTGATGGTTAAAATATGGTTATGGTAAAATTCTTCGTTTACGAGATATAGCTCCAATATCTCACCCGATATATACATGAAATGCAGTGCACCTCTACATATTTATGTCTATAGGAAACATCGAAGTCCCCTGAATAGAGAGCTGAAATTTTCAGGATATTTAGATAATTGTCTGACTAATTGATGGTTAAAATATAGTTATGGTAAAATTCTTCGTTTACGAGATATAGCTCCAATATCTCACCCGATATATACATGAAATGCAGTGCACCTCTACATATTTATGTCTATAGGAAACATCGAAGTCCCCTGAATAGAGAGCTGAAATTTTCAGGATATTTAGATAATTGTCTGACTTATTGATGGTTAAAATATGGTTATGGTAAAATTCTTCGTTTACGAGATATAGCTCCAATATCTCGCCCGATATATACATGAAATGCAGTGCACCTCTACATATTTATGTCTATAGGAAACATCGAAGTCCCCTGAATAGAGAGCTGAAATTTTCAGGATATCTAGATAATTGTCTGACTAATTGATGGTTAAAATATGGTTATGGTAAAATTCTTCGTTTACGAGATATAGCTCCAATATCTCACCCGATATATACATGAAATGCAGTGCACCTCTACATATTTATGTCTATAGGAAACATCGAAGTCCCCTGAATAGAGAGCTGAAATTTTCAGGATATCTAGATAATTGTCTGACTAATTGATGGTTAAAATATGGTTATGGTAAAATTCTTCGTTTACGAGATATAGCTCCAATATCTCACCCGATATATACATGAAATGCAGTGCACCTCTACATATTTATGTCTATAGGAAACATCGAAGTCCCCTGAATAGAGAGCTGAAATTTTCAGGATATTTAGATAATTGTCTGACTAATTGATGGTTAAAATATAGTTATGGTAAAATTCTTCGTTTACGAGATATAGCTCCAATATCTCACCCGATATATACATGAAATGCAGTGCACCTCTACATATTTATGTCTATAGGAAACATCGAAGTCCCCTGAATAGAGAGCTGAAATTTTCAGGATATTTAGATAATTGTCTGACTTATTGATGGTTAAAATATGGTTATGGTAAAATTCTTCGTTTACGAGATATAGCTCCAATATCTCGCCCGATATATACATGAAATGCAGTGCACCTCTACATATTTATGTCTATAGGAAACATCGAAGTCCCCTGAATAGAGAGCTGAAATTTTCAGGATATCTAGATAATTGTCTGACTAATTGATGGTTAAAATATGGTTATGGTAAAATTCTTCGTTTACGAGATATAGCTCCAATATCTCACCCGATATATACATGAAATGCAGTGCACCTCTACATATTTATGTCTATAGGAAACATCGAAGTCCCCTGAATAGAGAGCTGAAATTTTCAGGATATCTAGATAATTGTCTGACTAATTGATGGTTAAAATATGGTTATGGTAAAATTCTTCGTTTACGAGATATAGCTCCAATATCTCACCCGATATATACATGAAATGCAGTGCACCTCTACATATTTATGTCTATAGGAAACATCGAAGTCCCCTGAATAGAGAGCTGAAATTTTCAGGATATTTAGATAATTGTCTGACTAATTGATGGTTAAAATATAGTTATGGTAAAATTCTTCGTTTACGAGATATAGCTCCAATATCTCACCCGATATATACATGAAATGCAGTGCACCTCTACATATTTATGTCTATAGGAAACATCGAAGTCCCCTGAATAGAGAGCTGAAATTTTCAGGATATTTAGATAATTGTCTGACTTATTGATGGTTAAAATATGGTTATGGTAAAATTCTTCGTTTACGAGATATAGCTCCAATATCTCGCCCGATATATACATGAAATGCAGTGCACCTCTACATATTTATGTCTATAGGAAACATCGAAGTCCCCTGAATAGAGAGCTGAAATTTTCAGGATATCTAGATAATTGTCTGACTAATTGATGGTTAAAATATGGTTATGGTAAAATTCTTCGTTTACGAGATATAGCTCCAATATCTCACCCGATATATACATGAAATGCAGTGCACCTCTACATATTTATGTCTATAGGAAACATCGAAGTCCCCTGAATAGAGAGCTGAAATTTTCAGGATATCTAGATAATTGTCTGACTAATTGATGGTTAAAATATGGTTATGGTAAAATTCTTCGTTTACGAGATATAGCTCCAATATCTCACCCGATATATACATGAAATGCAGTGCACCTCTACATATTTATGTCTATAGGAAACATCGAAGTCCCCTGAATAGAGAGCTGAAATTTTCAGGATATTTAGATAATTGTCTGACTAATTGATGGTTAAAATATAGTTATGGTAAAATTCTTCGTTTACGAGATATAGCTCCAATATCTCACCCGATATATACATGAAATGCAGTGCACCTCTACATATTTATGTCTATAGGAAACATCGAAGTCCCCTGAATAGAGAGCTGAAATTTTCAGGATATTTAGATAATTGTCTGACTTATTGATGGTTAAAATATGGTTATGGTAAAATTCTTCGTTTACGAGATATAGCTCCAATATCTCGCCCGATATATACATGAAATGCAGTGCACCTCTACATATTTATGTCTATAGGAAACATCGAAGTCCCCTGAATAGAGAGCTGAAATTTTCAGGATATCTAGATAATTGTCTGACTAATTGATGGTTAAAATATGGTTATGGTAAAATTCTTCGTTTACGAGATATAGCTCCAATATCTCACCCGATATATACATGAAATGCAGTGCACCTCTACATATTTATGTCTATAGGAAACATCGAAGTCCCCTGAATAGAGAGCTGAAATTTTCAGGATATCTAGATAATTGTCTGACTAATTGATGGTTAAAATATGGTTATGGTAAAATTCTTCGTTTACGAGATATAGCTCCAATATCTCACCCGATATATACATGAAATGCAGTGCACCTCTACATATTTATGTCTATAGGAAACATCGAAGTCCCCTGAATAGAGAGCTGAAATTTTCAGGATATTTAGATAATTGTCTGACTAATTGATGGTTAAAATATAGTTATGGTAAAATTCTTCGTTTACGAGATATAGCTCCAATATCTCACCCGATATATACATGAAATGCAGTGCACCTCTACATATTTATGTCTATAGGAAACATCGAAGTCCCCTGAATAGAGAGCTGAAATTTTCAGGATATTTAGATAATTGTCTGACTTATTGATGGTTAAAATATGGTTATGGTAAAATTCTTCGTTTACGAGATATAGCTCCAATATCTCGCCCGATATATACATGAAATGCAGTGCACCTCTACATATTTATGTCTATAGGAAACATCGAAGTCCCCTGAATAGAGAGCTGAAATTTTCAGGATATCTAGATAATTGTCTGACTAATTGATGGTTAAAATATGGTTATGGTAAAATTCTTCGTTTACGAGATATAGCTCCAATATCTCACCCGATATATACATGAAATGCAGTGCACCTCTACATATTTATGTCTATAGGAAACATCGAAGTCCCCTGAACAGAGAGCTGAAATTTTCAGGATATCTAGATAATTGTCTGACTAATTGATGGTTAAAATATGGTTATGGTAAAATTCTTCGTTTACGAGATATAGCTCCAATATCTCACCCGATATATACATGAAATGCAGTGCACCTCTACATATTTATGTCTATAGGAAACATCGAAGTCCCCTGAATAGAGAGCTGAAATTTTCAGGATATTTAGATAATTGTCTGACTAATTGATGGTTAAAATATAGTTATGGTAAAATTCTTCGTTTACGAGATATAGCTCCAATATCTCACCCGATATATACATGAAATGCAGTGCACCTCTACATATTTATGTCTATAGGAAACATCGAAGTCCCCTGAATAGAGAGCTGAAATTTTCAGGATATTTAGATAATTGTCTGACTTATTGATGGTTAAAATATGGTTATGGTAAAATTCTTCGTTTACGAGATATAGCTCCAATATCTCGCCCGATATATACATGAAATGCAGTGCACCTCTACATATTTATGTCTATAGGAAACATCGAAGTCCCCTGAATAGAGAGCTGAAATTTTCAGGATATCTAGATAATTGTCTGACTAATTGATGGTTAAAATATGGTTATGGTAAAATTCTTCGTTTACGAGATATAGCTCCAATATCTCACCCGATATATACATGAAATGCAGTGCACCTCTACATATTTATGTCTATAGGAAACATCGAAGTCCCCTGAATAGAGAGCTGAAATTTTCAGGATATCTAGATAATTGTCTGACTAATTGATGGTTAAAATATGGTTATGGTAAAATTCTTCGTTTACGAGATATAGCTCCAATATCTCACCCGATATATACATGAAATGCAGTGCACCTCTACATATTTATGTCTATAGGAAACATCGAAGTCCCCTGAATAGAGAGCTGAAATTTTCAGGATATTTAGATAATTGTCTGACTTATTGATGGTTAAAATATGGTTATGGTAAAATTCTTCGTTTACGAGATATAGCTCCAATATCTCGCCCGATATATACATGAAATGCAGTGCACCTCTACATATTTATGTCTATAGGAAACATCGAAGTCCCCTGAATAGAGAGCTGAAATTTTCAGGATATCTAGATAATTGTCTGACTAATTGATGGTTAAAATATGGTTATGGTAAAATTCTTCGTTTACGAGATATAGCTCCAATATCTCACCCGATATATACATGAAATGCAGTGCACCTCTACATATTTATGTCTATAGGAAACATCGAAGTCCCCTGAATAGAGAGCTGAAATTTTCAGGATATTTAGATAATTGTCTGACTTATTGATGGTTAAAATATGGTTATGGTAAAATTCTTCGTTTACGAGATATAGCTCCAATATCTCGCCCGATATATACATGAAATGCAGTGCACCTCTACATATTTATGTCTATAGGAAACATCGAAGTCCCCTGAATAGAGAGCTGAAATTTTCAGGATATCTAGATAATTGTCTGACTAATTGATGGTTAAAATATGGTTATGGTAAAATTCTTCGTTTACGAGATATAGCTCCAATATCTCACCCGATATATACATGAAATGCAGTGCACCTCTACATATTTATGTCTATAGGAAACATCGAAGTCCCCTGAATAGAGAGCTGAAATTTTCAGGATATCTAGATAATTGTCTGACTAATTGATGGTTAAAATATGGTTATGGTAAAATTCTTCGTTTACGAGATATAGCTCCAATATCTCACCCGATATATACATGAAATGCAGTGCACCTCTACATATTTATGTCTATAGGAAACATCGAAGTCCCCTGAATAGAGAGCTGAAATTTTCAGGATATTTAGATAATTGTCTGACTAATTGATGGTTAAAATATAGTTATGGTAAAATTCTTCGTTTACGAGATATAGCTCCAATATCTCACCCGATATATACATGAAATGCAGTGCACCTCTACATATTTATGTCTATAGGAAACATCGAAGTCCCCTGAATAGAGAGCTGAAATTTTCAGGATATTTAGATAATTGTCTGACTTATTGATGGTTAAAATATGGTTATGGTAAAATTCTTCGTTTACGAGATATAGCTCCAATATCTCGCCCGATATATACATGAAATGCAGTGCACCTCTACATATTTATGTCTATAGGAAACATCGAAGTCCCCTGAATAGAGAGCTGAAATTTTCAGGATATCTAGATAATTGTCTGACTAATTGATGGTTAAAATATGGTTATGGTAAAATTCTTCGTTTACGAGATATAGCTCCAATATCTCACCCGATATATACATGAAATGCAGTGCACCTCTACATATTTATGTCTATAGGAAACATCGAAGTCCCCTGAATAGAGAGCTGAAATTTTCAGGATATCTAGATAATTGTCTGAATAATTGATGGTTAAAATATGGTTATGGTAAAATTCTTCGTTTACGAGATATAGCTCCAATATCTCACCCGATATATACATGAAATGCAGTGCACCTCTACATATTTATGTCTATAGGAAACATCGAAGTCCCCTGAATAGAGAGCTGAAATTTTCAGGATATTTAGATAATTGTCTGACTAATCGATGGTTAAAATATAGTTATGGTAAAATTCTTCGTTTACGAGATATAGCTCCAATATCTCACCCGATATATACATGAAATGCAGTGCACCTCTACATATTTATGTCTATAGGAAACATCGAAGTCCCCTGAATAGAGAGCTGAAATTTTCAGGATATTTAGATAATTGTCTGACTTATTGATGGTTAAAATATGGTTATGGTAAAATTCTTCGTTTACGAGATATAGCTCCAATATCTCGCCCGATATATACATGAAATGCAGTGCACCTCTACATATTTATGTCTATAGGAAACATCGAAGTCCCCTGAATAGAGAGCTGAAATTTTCAGGATATCTAGATAATTGTCTGACTAATTGATGGTTAAAATATGGTTATGGTAAAATTCTTCGTTTACGAGATATAGCTCCAATATCTCACCCGATATATACATGAAATGCAGTGCACCTCTACATATTTATGTCTATAGGAAACATCGAAGTCCCCTGAATAGAGAGCTGAAATTTTCAGGATATCTAGATAATTGTCTGACTAATTGATGGTTAAAATATGGTTATGGTAAAATTCTTCGTTTACGAGATATAGCTCCAATATCTCACCCGATATATACATGAAATGCAGTGCACCTCTACATATTTATGTCTATAGGAAACATCGAAGTCCCCTGAATAGAGAGCTGAAATTTTCAGGATATTTAGATAATTGTCTGACTTATTGATGGTTAAAATATGGTTATGGTAAAATTCTTCGTTTACGAGATATAGCTCCAATATCTCGCCCGATATATACATGAAATGCAGTGCACCTCTACATATTTATGTCTATAGGAAACATCGAAGTCCCCTGAATAGAGAGCTGAAATTTTCAGGATATCTAGATAATTGTCTGACTAATTGATGGTTAAAATATGGTTATGGTAAAATTCTTCGTTTACGAGATATAGCTCCAATATCTCACCCGGTATATACATGAAATGCAGTGCACCTCTACATATTTATGTCTATAGGAAACATCGAAGTCCCCTGAATAGAGAGCTGAAATTTTCAGGATATCTAGATAATTGTCTGACTAATTGATCGTTAAAATATGGTTATGGCAAAATTCCGGGCAATATCTCCTCAACCATTTGCCGGATCGCTTTCATTTTCATACCCCCGCCATATAATGGTGGGGGTATATAATGAAGCACTTGTCGGTCCGTGTGTCAGTCTGTGCGTGCGTGCTTGCGTCCGTCCGTCCGTCCCACCTGTGTTTTCCGAACTTTAAAGGAAAACTGTTACGGATAATCAATTCATTTCTTGCATATAGCTTTAACACCAAGAAATACAGGTCAGTTTCGAATATTGGTCATGTCACTGAATTTTGTGCAGAGTTATGCCCCTTGAAACTTAGAAAAATTTAAAGTTTTGTGGTTTTCGGACGTTTAAGGGTGAACCGTTATAGTTAATCAATTCATTTCTAATATATAGCTTTTACATCAATAAATACAGTTCAAGATCGAATATTGGTCATGTCCCTCAATTTTGTGCATAGTTATGCCCCTTGAAACTTAGAAAAATTCAACATTTTGTGGTTTCCGGACATTTAAATGTAAACCTTTATAGATAATCAATATATATTAGATATTATACCAAAAATTACAGGTTAGATTTGAATATGGCTCAATTTCATGCAGAGTTGTGCCCATTCAAACTTGGAAAAAATCAATATTTTGTGCTTACCTGACATTTAAATGAAAACTGTGACAGGGAATAAATTTATTCCTTAGATATAGCTTTACATTGAGAAATACAGGTCAAGTCCAAAGAAAGGGTCATGTTCCTCTTTTTTGTGGTGAATTGTGCACCTTAATTCATACTTCTTATACGTTGCTTATATGTAAAATATGCCGGGCGGGGGTATCATTGATCCTTAGATCAACAATACATTTCATTCAGTATGTTTTTGCTTAAGACTCTAAGGATTACATCACCTTGACCCAAGGTCATGTGACCAATGTCAAAGTCACTTAGTACATTTTTAATGAAATTGTAGATACATTCCTGTCCGGGCTATACCTCTTGAACTCTTTACCTGATCACTTTCACAAAGGTCAAGGTCACTTAGTACATTATAAATGAAATTATACACACATTCCCGATCACTTTAATATTTAAGTATGTTGTTGCTTATGACCCAAAGGTTTACATCACCTTGACCCAATGTCATTTGCCAATGTTACTTAGTACATTTTTAATGAATTTTTAGATACATTCCTGTCCGGGCTATATCTCTTGAACTCTTTGCCATATCACTTTCATAATTTAGTATGGTGTTGCTTATGATCTAAAGGTTTTATATATTTAAGGTCATGTGACCAAAGTCAAGGTCACCCAGTATGCTTATAATGAAATTGTAAACTAGTATGCTAATCACGTTCGGGTTATTCCTCTTAAAAACAATATCAATAAATCATTTTCATGTTTTAGTAATATATTACCCATGAATCCTCTTGGCCCACGGTCATGTGACCAAGATCAAAGTAGCTTAGAGGGGGAGACATATGTTTTTTTTCTGATTTTTTTTTTTGAATTATATCTCCTGCTCCACACTCACAACCTGGTTGGTACCACTGGTTTCCTTTTTGATTTCACGAAGGTATCAATGTAATGCTTGAATAGGGTCCTGGAAGTCTGGGGGAAATTCCACGCTTAATGGATACAATAAAAGACAAATCTCATTTCCAAGGCCTTCTTGACTTCCTCGATCACCCAAATTCCGATCAGAGCTCTTTCTTGGGCGTTGTGTGTGCATTTGAAATCTGAACCTATCTTCTCTTTCATCTCCACACAGTTGGGTCACAAGGTGGACTGTAGTTTGCTTCAATAACGATGACGCAATACCGGATGCGACAACTTTTGTGGCGGAATGATGTGGCACTTGACTAAGCCAGTGTACTCTCTGTTGTAGCCAAAGTTCTCGATGGTCAGAACGTACAGTATGTCCGATAGGGCAGGTGTTGTGCTTCAGAACAGAGGGGTAGAGGGATCAGACATCAATGTAGCGAATGTAAGTCTCCTTCATCGCAATAGAGTTGAGTCGCATTGATTCTGCCTCCAAATTATGCATCTTTGGGCTGTAAGGGGTCCACGATTTGGTCTTGGCGAACGTTCCAAATTCTAGATCATCCTTTCACCGGCGATCGTACTCGAGCTTCCAGAGGTGTTCCATGCGGAACCCAAATCGTTCAAAAAGGTCTGACTTTTCTGATGAGATAAGGAAAATCCTGAAGACAATCTCAACACCACTCACTGACGTCATAGAACTAACGTCATAAAAATTACGTCATAACCTCTGCGGTGCTTGCAGTTTTCCAGACCTTGATATCAAGGAAGTCCTACACTACTCGCGTACCTGTTAAAGTGGAATTCAGTGTTAATTGCCTACAACTGATGATTTAAAATACTGTGCATGATAAAGATATATATACAAAAAGATAGTGTTGTTTCCGTTGCTTCCAATGCTCCTAAAAATCAATATCCGACAGAAAAAGACCAGAATTGACGAGTGTGATACACAATAATCCAGATATAAGACAAATATCTAGAAAGCGAAGAATTTTACGATAATCGTGCGTTAACCATCTTTATCAGTCAGATGATTATCTAGATATCCTAAATATTTTAGCTCTCTATTCAGGGGACTTCGATCTTTTCTAGAGAAATGAATATGTAGTGGTGCACTGCATTTCATGTATATACCGGGTGAGATCTGGGAGCTATATCTCGGAAATGAAGAATTTTACCATAACCATATTTTAACCATCAATTAGTCAGGCAATTATCTAGATATCCTGAAAATTTCAGCTCTCTATTCAGGGGACTTCGATGTTTCCTAGAGACATGAATATGTAGAGGTGCACTGCATTTCATGTATATACCGGGTGAGATATGGGAATTATATCTCGTAAACGAAGAATTTTACCATAACCACATTTTAACCATCAATTAGTCAGACAATTATCTAGATATCCTGAAAATTTCAGCTCTCTATTCAGGGGACTTCGATGTTTCCTAGAGACATGAATATGTAGAGGTGCACGGCGTTTCATGTGTATACCGGGTGAGATATAGGAATTATATCTCGTAAACAAAGAATTTTGCCATAACCACATTTTAACCATCAATTAGTCAGACAATTATCTAAATATCCTGAAAATTTCAGCTCTCTATTCAGGGGACTTCGATGTTTCCTTGAGACATGAATATGTAGAGGTGCACTGCATTTCATGTATATACCGGGTGAGATATGGGAGTTATATCTCGTAAACAGAGAATTTTACCATAACCATATTTTAACCATCAATCTGTCAGACAATTATCTAGATATCCTGAAAATTTCAGCTCTCTATTCAGGGGACTTCGATGTTTCCTAGAGACATGAATATGTAGAGGTGCACTGCATTTCATGTATATACCGCGTGTGATATGGGAGTTTTATATCGTAAACGAAGAATTTCACCATAACCATATTTTAACCATCAATCAGTCAGATAATTATCTAGATATCCTGAAAATTTCAGCTCTGTATTCAGGGGACTTCGATGTTTCCTAGAGACATGAATATGTAGAGTTGCACTGCATTTCAAATATATACCGGGTGAGATATGGGAGCTATATCTCATAAACGAAGAATTTAACCATAACCATATATTAACAATCAAATAGCCAGACAATTATCACGTTATCCTGAAAATTTCAGCTCTGTATTCAGGGGACTTCGATGTTTCCTAGAGACATGAATATGTAGAGTTGCACTGCATTTCATGTATATACCGGGTGAGATATGGGAGCTATATCTCGTAAACGAAAAAATTTACCATAACCACATTTTAACCATCACTTAGTCAGACAATTATCTAGATATCCTGAAATTTTCAGCTCTGTATTCAGGGGACTTCGATGTTTCCTAGAGACATGAATATGTAGAGTTGCACTGCATTTCATGAATATACCGGGTGAGATATGGGAGTTATATCTCGTAAACGAAGAATTTTACCATAACCATATTTTAACCATCAATTAGTCAGACAATTATCTAGATATCCTGAAAATTTCAGCTCTGTATTCAGGGGACTTCGATGTTTCCTTGAGACATGAATATGTAGAGTTACACTAAATTTCATGTATATACCGGGTGAGATATTGGAGCTATATCTCGTAAACGAAGAATTTTACCATAACCATATATTAACCATCAATTAGTCAGACAATCATCTAGATATCCCGAAAAATTTAGCTGTGTATTCAGGGGACTTCGATGTTTCCTAGAGACATGAATATGTAGAGTTGCACTGCATTTCATGTATATACCGGTTGAGATATGGGAGTTATATCTCGTAAACAGAGAATTTTACCATAACCATATTTTAACCATCAATCTGTCAGACAATTATCTAGATATCCTGAAAATTTCAGCTCTCTATTCAGGGGACTTCGATGTTTCCTAGAGACATGAATATGTAGAGGTGCACTGCATTTCATGTATATACCGCGTGTGATATGGGAATTTATATCGTAAACGAAGAATTTCACCATAACCATATTTTAACCATCAATCAGTCAGATAATTATCCGGATATCCTGAAATTTTCAGCTCTGTATTCAGGGGACTTCGATGTTTCCTAGAGACATGAATATGTAGAGTTGCACTGCATTTCAAATATATACCGGGTGAGATATGGGAGCTATATCTCGTAAACGAAGAATTTAACCATAACCATATATTAACCATCAAATAGCCAGACAAATACCTAGATATCCTGAAAATTTCAGCTCTGTATTCAGGGGACTTCGATGTTTCCTAGAGACATGAATATGTAGAGTTGCACTGCATTTCATGTATATTCCGGGTGAGATATAGGAATAATATCTCGTAAACGAAGAATTTTGCCACAACCACATATTAACCATCAATTAGTCAGACAATTATCTAGATATCCTGAAAATTTCAGCTCTCTATTCAGGGGACTTCGATGTTTCCTAGAGACATAAATATGTAGAGTTGCACTGCATTTCATGTATATACCGGGTGAAATATGGGAGTTATATCTCGTAAACGAAGAATTTAACCATAACCATATTTTAACCATCAATTAGTCAGACAATTATCTAGATATCCTGAAAATGTCAGCGCTCTATTCAGGGGACTTCGATGTTTCCTAGAGACATGAATATGTAGAGGTGCACTGCATTTCATGTATATACCGCGTGTGATATGGGAGTTATATCTCGTAAACGAAGAATTTTACCATAACCATATTTTAACCATCAATTAGTCAGATAATTATCTAGATATCCTGAAAATTTCAGCTCTCTATTCAGGGGACTTCGATGTTTCCTTGAGACATGAGTATGTAGAGTTGCACTGCATTTCATGTATATACCGGGTAATATATGGGAGGTATATCTCGTAAACGAAGAATTTTACCATAACCACATTTTAACCATCAATTAGTCAGACAATTATCTAGATATCCTGAAAATTTCAGCTCTGTATTCAGGGGACTTCGATGTTTCCTAGAGACATAAATATGTAGAGTTGCACTGCATTTCATGTATATACCGGGTGAAATATGGGAGTTATATCTCGTAAACGAAGAATTTAACCATAACCATATTTTAACCATCAATTAGTCAGACAATTATCTAGATATCCTGAAAATGTCAGCGCTCTATTCAGGGGACTTCGATGTTTCCTAGAGACATGAATATGTAGAGGTGCACTGCATTTCATGTATATACCGCGTGTGATATGGGAGTTATATCTCGTAAACGAAGAATTTTACCATAACCATATTTTAACCATCAATTAGTCAGATAATTATCTAGATATCCTGAAAATTTCAGCTCTCTATTCAGGGGACTTCGATGTTTCCTTGAGACATGAATATGTAGAGGTGCACTGCATTTCATGTATATACCGGGTGAGATATGGGAATTATATCTCGTAAACGAAGAATTTTGCCATAACCACATTTTAACCATCAATTAGTCAGACAATTATCTAGATATCCTGAAAAATTCAGCGCTCTATTCAGGGGACTTCGATGTTTCCTAGAGACATGAATATTTAGAGGTGCACTGCATTTCATGTATATACCGGGTGAGATATGGGAGTTATATCTCGTAAACGAAGAATTTTACCATAACCACATTTTAACCATCAATTAGTCAGACAATTATCTAGATATCCTGAAAATTTCAGCTCTCTATTCAGGGGACTTCGATGTTTCCTTGAGACATGAGTATGTAGAGGTGCACTGCATTTCATGTATATACCGGGTGAGATATGGGAATTATATCTCGTAAACGAAGAATTTTGCCATAACCACATTTTAACCATCAATTAGTCAGACAATTATCTAGATATCCTGAAAATTTCAGCTCTGTATTCAGGGGACTTCGATGTTTCCTAGAGACATAAATATGTAGAGTTGCACTGCATTTCATGTATATACCGGGTGAAATATGGGAGTTATATCTCGTAAACGAAGAATTTAACCATAACCATATTTTAACCATCAATTAGTCAGACAATTATCTAGATATCCTGAAAATGTCAGCGCTCTATTCAGGGGACTTCGATGTTTCCTAGAGACATGAATATGTAGAGGTGCACTGCATTTCATGTATATACCGCGTGTGATATGGGAGTTATATCTTGTAAACGAAGAATTTTACCATAACCATATTTTAACCATCAATTAGTCAGATAATTATCTAGATATCCTGAAAATTTCAGCTCTCTATTCAGGGGACTTCGATGTTTCCTTGAGACATGAATATGTAGAGGTGCACTGCATTTCATGTATATACCGGGTGAGATATGGGAATTATATCTCGTAAACGAAGAATTTTGCCATAACCACATTTTAACCATCAATTAGTCAGACAATTATCTAGATATCCTGAAAAATTCAGCGCTCTATTCAGGGGACTTCGATGTTTCCTAGAGACATGAATATTTAGAGGTGCACTGCATTTCATGTATATACCGGGTGAGATATGGGAGTTATATCTCGTAAACGAAGAATTTTACCATAACCACATTTTAACCATCAATTAGTCAGACAATTATCTAGATATCCTGAAAATTTCAGCTCTCTATTCAGGGGACTTCGATGTTTCCTTGAGACATGAATATGTAGAGTTACACTGAATTTCATGTATATACCGGGTGAGATATGGGAGCTATATCTCGTAAACGAAGAATTTTACCATAACCATATTTTAACCATCACTTAGTCAGACAATTATCTAGATATCCTGAAAATTTCAGCTCTGTATTCAGGGGACTTCGATGTTTCCTAGAGACATGAATATGTAGAGTTGCACTGCAATTCATGTATATACCGGGTAATATATGGGAGGTATATCTCGTAAACGAAGAATTTTACCATAACCATATTTTAACCATCAATTTGTCAGACAATTATCTAGATATCCTTAAAATTTCAGCTCTCTATTCAGGGGACTTCGATGTTTCCTAGAGACATGAATATGTAGAGTTGCACTGCATTTCATGTATATACCGCGTGTGATATGGGAGTTATATCTCGTAAACGAAGGATTTTACCATAACCATATTTTAACCATCACTTAGTCAGATAATTATCCCGATATCCTGAAATTTTCAGCTCTGTATTCAGGGGACTTCGATGTTTCCTAGAGATATGAATATGTAGAGTTGCACTGCATTTCAAATATATACCGGGTGAGATATGGGAGCTATATCTCGTAAACGAAGAATTTAACCATAACCATATATTAACCATCAAATAGCCAGACAATTACCTAGATATCCTGAAAATTTCAGCTCTGTATTCAGGGGACTTCGATGTTTCCTAGAGACATGAATATGTAGAGTTGCACTGCATTTCATGTATATACCGGGTGAGATATGGGAGCTATATCTCGTAAACGAAGAATTTTACCATAACCATATTTTAACCATCACTTAGTCAGACAATTATCTAGATATCCTGAAAATTTCAGCTCTGTATTCAGGGGACTTCGATGTTTCCTAGAGACATGAATATGTAGAGTTGCACTGCAATTCATGTATATACCGGGTAATATATGGGAGGTATATCTCGTAAACGAAGAATTTTACCATAACCACATTTTAACCATCAATTAGTCAGACAATTATCTAGATATCCTGAAAATTTCAGCTCTGTATTCAGGGGACTTCGATGTTTCCTAGAGACATAAATATGTAGAGTTGCACTGCATTTCATGTATATACCGGGTGAAATATGGGAGTTATATCTCGTAAACGAAGAATTTAACCATAACCATATTTTAACCATCAATTAGTCAGACAATTATCTAGATATCCTGAAAATGTCAGCGCTCTATTCAGGGGACTTCGATGTTTCCTAGAGACATGAATATGTAGAGGTGCACTGCATTTCATGTATATACCGGGTGTGATATGGGAGTTATATCTCGTAAACGAAGAATTTGACCATAACCATATTTTAACCATCAATTAGTCAGATAATTATCTAGATATCCTGAAAATTTCAGCTCTCTATTCAGGGGACTTCGATGTTTCCTTGAGACATGAATATGTAGAGGTGCACTGCATTTCATGTATATACCGGGTGAGATATGGGAATTATATCTCGTAAACGAAGAATTTTGCCATAACCACATTTTAACCATCAATTAGTCAGACAATTATCTAGATATCCTGAAAAATTCAGCGCTCTATTCAGGGGACTTCGATGTTTCCTAGAGACATGAATATTTAGAGGTGCACTGCATTTCATGTATATACCGGGTGAGATATGGGAGTTATATCTCGTAAACGAAGAATTTTACCATAACCACATTTTAACCATCAATTTGTCAGACAATTATCTAGATATCCTTAAAATTTCAGCTCTCTATTCAGGGGACTTCGATGTTTCCGAGAGACATGAATATGTAGAGTTGCACTGCATTTCATGTATATACCGCGTGTGATATGGGAGTTATATCTCGTAAACGAAGGATTTTACCATAACCATATTTTAACCATCACTTAGTCAGATAATTATCCGGATATCCTGAAATTTTCAGCTCTGTATTCAGGGGACTTCGATGTTTCCTAGAGATATGAATATGTAGAGTTGCACTGCATTTCAAATATATACCGGGTGAGATATGGGAGCTATATCTCGTAAACGAAGAATTTAACTATAACCATATATTAACCATCAAATAGCCAGACAATTACCTAGATATCCTGAAAATTTCAGCTCTGTATTCAGGGGACTTCGATGTTTCCTAGAGACATGAATATGTAGAGTTGCACTGCATTTCATGTATATACCGGGTGAGATATGGGAGCTATATCTCGTAAACGAAGAATTTTACCATAACCATATTTTAACCATCACTTAGTCAGACACTTATCTAGAAATCCTGAAATTTTCAGCTCTGTATTCAGGGGACTTCGATGTTTCCTAGAGACATGAATATGTAGAGTTGCACTGCATTTCATGAATATACCGGGTGAGATATGGGAGCTATATCTCGTAAACGAAGAATTTTACCATAACCATATTTTAACCATCAATTAGTCAGACAATTATCTAGATATCCTGAAAATTTCAGTTCTCTATTCAGGGGACTTCGATGTTTCCTTGAGACATGAATATGTAGAGGTGCACTGCATTTCATGTATTTACCGGGTGAGATATGGGAGTTATATCTCGTAAACGAAGAATTTTGCCATAACCATATCTTAACCATCAATTAGTCAGACAATTATTTAGATATATTGAAAATTTCAGCGCTCTATTCAGGGGACTTCGATGTTTCCTAGAGACATGAATCTGTAGAGGTGCACTGCATTTCATGTATACACCGGTTGAGATATGGGAATTATATCTCTTAAACGAAGAATTTTACCATAACCACATTTTAACCATCAATTAGTCAATAAATCATCTAGATATCCTGAAAATTTCATCTCTGTATTCAGGGGATTTCGATGTTTCCTAGAGATATGAATATGTAGAGGTGCACTGCATTTCATGTATATACTAGGTGAGATATAGGAATTATATCTCGTAAACGAAGAATTTTACCATAACCACATTTTGACCATCAATTAGTCAGACAATTATCTAGATATCCTGAAAATTTCAGCTCTGTATTCAGGGGACTTCGATGTTTCCTAGAGACATGAATATGTAGAGGTGCACTGCATTTCATGTATATACCGGGTGAGATATGGGAGCTATATCTCGTAAACGAAGAATTTTACCATAACCATATATAAACCATCAATTAGTCAGACAATTATCTACATATCCTGAAAATTTCAGCTCTCTATTCAGGGGACTTCGATGTTTCCTAGAGGCATGAATATGTAGAGGTGCACTGCATTTCATGTATATACCGGGTGAGATATGGGAATTATATCTCTTAAACGAAGAATTTTACCATAACCACATTTTAACCATCAATTAGTCAGACAATTGTCTAAATATCCTGAAAATTTCATCTCTGTATTCAGGGGATTTCGATGTTTCCTAGAGATATGAATATGTAGAGGTGCACTGCATTTCATGTATATACTAGGTGAGATATAGGAATTATATATCGTAAACAAAGAATTTTGCCATAACCACATTTTAACCATCATTTAGTCAGACAATTATCTAGATATCCTGAAAATTTAAGCTCTGTATTCAGGGGACTTCGATGTTTCCTAGAGACATGAATATGTAGAGTTGCACTGCATTTCATGTATATACCGGGTGAGATATGGGAGTTATATCTCGTAAACGAAGAATTTTACCATAACCATATTTTAACCATCAATCAGTCAGACAATTATCTAGATATCCTGAAAATTTCAGCTCTTAGTCGGGGAGCCAGTGGGGACCCCCATGCACCCCCTTGAGTACTTTTTTCACGGGTACCATAATGTTCCTTAGGGTCTACAGAATCGGTTTTCAGGATGTACTCAAAAATAAACTCATTTAGGCTATGTGTTTTTCGACCGTTTCCATGGCAACCCCCTGCTAAAGTCACGAAAGCACTATTGGTTAAGTAAAATAGCCATATCTTGGCCAAATGTTGAGATTAACATCTGTAACTGGTATCAATATAACGAGGAAAGGTTGTTCTATTAATCACGTGATCATATGCAAAATAACTATTTTGCATATTCATGAATATTCATGAATTGAAATAAAAATGCTTGAAAAATATATAAAATCGACACTTTTCATTAAGTTTTTGCTCCTAAGCTCTATAGTTTTATCTATGATCGTTATTAGATTATATAATAAATTCATACAAAGTCTTCTCTCTCCAATGACATAACATTTGGCTCAATATTTTAGTTCAATGGCTTCTAAATTGATGTTTTTACAGAAAAATGGCTATTTTAAGTAAGATAAGCTGATTTTTGTATACTAATTATAAGATATTTACTACTTATAAAATCGAATATCTGAACCTGTTTTCTATTATATTTTCATGTTTTTCTCATGTAATAAATGTTTACAAAACATGATGTACATAATTTTGGTAATTTGGGGGCAAAAACCGTATTTTTCAGTGAAAAACTACAGATATCTGGATATTATCTATAAAAGGCAAACATTTCCTGTAATCTATAAATGAAACGTATATGCTGATGTAATTTCATGGTTCTAAGATCGATTTTTGTATTAGAAGCAAAAATGCTACTTTTTTCTGCTATTTTGGGTAAAAATATCGGTTTTTTTATACTAAATTTACAGATTTCTGAGAAATATTTCAAATATAATTTATATTTGTTGTAATATAGGATATGAAACTAAATTTATTTGTACATATCATGAGAGTATCAAAGTAGAAAAATAAAATAGTAAGAAATATAGAAATTCATACCATAACCACAGAATAACATTGCAAAAACACTCAATGAATCGTGAATAACACGGTATTACCACCCAATAACGTAACAGAGCAACTCAATAAAAAAAGTATAACCAACCAATAACATAGCAAAGCCACTCAAATTATGGTCTTTTAACCCTTTATGATATATACACAAATTAATAATACAGTATAATCACTTGATAACATAGCAAAACCTCTGAATAACATAGTCGTTTGGTCCTTTTATCACATAGGAACCACTTAATTATACAGTGTAAACACTCAATGACATAGCAAAACCCCTCAATAAAGTGGTTGTTAGGCCCTTTAATATATCAAAATCACTTAACAATACAACATAACCAACCAATAACGTGATGGTTTGAACATTTGCTATAACAAAAATTTAAAATAACACCGCATAGCTACCCAATAACTTAGCATTACCATAAAATAACGTGATGATTTGATCCTTATCTTAGCAAAACCGCTCAATAACACAGCATAGCTACCCAATAACTTAGCATTACCACTCAATAACGTGATTGTTTGATCTTTTATTATAACAAAACCACTCAATAACATAGTATAACCACCAAATAACTCAGCATTCTTACTCAATAACGTGATGATTTGACACTTTATTATTACAAAACCACTTAATATTACACCATAACCACCAAATAACTTCTCAATAACGTGGCCGTTTGCCTCTGTTTTATAATGAAACCACTCAAGAACAAAGCATGAGTACCCAATAACATTACAAAACCACCAAATAACGTGATGGTTTGACCCTTTATTGTATCGAATCACTGATTAGCATGTCTGTTTGACCCTTTACATTGCTAAAATCCACATTAAAACAGTCCTGGTTCCATAGAGAGAACGAGGAAAGATTGTTATTGAGTGGTAATGCTAAGTTACTGGGTGATTATGCAGTGTTATTAAGTGGTTTTGTAACAATAAAGTGTCAAACCATCACGATTTTGAGTGGTAATGCTATGTTATTGGGTGCTCATGCTGTGTAATTGAGTGGTTTTGATATAATTAAGGGTCAAACGACCACCTTATTAAGTAGTTATGCTAAGTTATTTGGCGGTTTAGTTAAAATAAAGTGTCAAATCGTCACGCTATGGATTAGTAATGCTATGTTTTGGGGAAGTAATTCTGTGTTATTGAGTAGTTTGTTACAATAAAGGATCAAATCATGACGTTATTATGTAGTAATGCTAAGTAATAAGGTGGATATGCTGTGTTATTACAAATGTAAGTGGTTTTTTTATAACAAAGGATCAAACGATCACGTTATTGGGTGGATTTTTTTTATGTTATTGGTTGGTTATGCTGTATTATTTAATGATTTTCATATAATTAAGGGTCAAACAATGTCTTTATTGAGTGGTTTTGCTATGTCATTGGGTGTTTACACTGTATTGAGATGTGTTTTTTATGTTATAAAGGGTCAAATTACTATGTTATTGAGTGGTTTTGCTATGTTATTGTGCGGTGATACTGAATTATTAAAAGACCATGTTATTGAGTGGCTTTGCTATACTATCGGTTGATTATACTGTATAATTGAATTGTAAATCATATTTAGAATATTTCTCAGAAATTTGTAAATATAGTATGAAAAACCGACATTTTAACCAAAAATAGCAGAAAAAAGTAACATTTTTTACTTCTAACACAAAAACCGATCTTAGAACCATGAAATTGCATCAGCATATACGTTTCATTTATAGATTACAGGAACTGTTTGCCTTTTATAGATAATTTCCAGATATCTGTTGTTTTTCACTGAAAAATATGGTTTTTTTGCCCCAAAATTACCAAAATTACATATATCATGTTTTGTAAACATTTATTACATGAGAAAAACATGAAAATACACCAGAAAACAGGTTCAGATATTCGATTTTATAAGTAGTAAATATCTTATAATTAGTATACAAAAATCAGCTTATTTTACTTAAAATAGCAATTTTTCTGTAAAAACATCAATTTAGAAGCCATTGAACTAAGATATTGAGCCAAATATCATGTCATTGGAGAGAGAAGACTTTGTATGTATTTATTATATAATCTAATAACGATCATAGATAAAACTATAGAGCTTAGGAGCAAAAACTAAATGAAAAGTGTCGATTTTATATATTTTTCAAGCATTTTTATTTCAATTCATGAATATTCATGAATATGCAAAATAGTTATTTTGCATATGATCACGTGATTAATAGAACAACCTTTCCTCGTTATATTGATACCAGTTACAGATGTTAATCTCAACATTTGGCCAAGATATGGCTATTTTACTTAACCAATAGTGCTTTCGTGACTTTAGCAGGGGGTTGCCATGGAAACGGTCGAAAAACACATAGCCTAAATGAGTTTATTTTTGAGTACATCCTGAAAACCGATTCTGTAGACCATAAGAAACATTATGGTACCCGTGAAAAAAAGTACTCAAGGGGGTGCATGGGGGTCCCCACTGGCTCCCCGACTATCTCTATTCAGGGGACTTCGATGTTTCCTAGAGACATGAATATGTAGAGTTGCACTGCATTTCATGTATATACCGCGTGTGATATGGGAGTTATATCTCGTAAACAAAGAATTTTACCATAACCATATTTTAACCATCACTTAGTCAGATAATTATCCAGATATCCTGAAATTTTCAGCTCTGTATTCAGGGGACTTCGATGTTTCCTAGAGACATGAATATGTAGAGTTGCACTGCATTTCATATATATACCGGGTGAGATATGGGAGTTATATCTCGTAAACGAAGAATTTTACCATAACCATACTTTAACCATCAATCAGTCTGACAATTATCTAGATATCCTGAAAATTTCATCTCTGTATTCAGGGGATTTCGATGTTTCCTAGAGATATGAATATGTAGAGGTGCACTGCATTTCAAGTATATACTAGGTGAGATATAGGAATTATATCTCGTAAACAAAGAATTTTGCCATAACCACATTTTAACCATCATTTAGTCAGACAATTATCTAGATATCCTGAAAATTTCAGCTCTGTATTCAGGGGACTTCGATGTTTCCTAGAGACATGAATATGTAGAGTTGCACTGCATTTCATGTATATACCGGGTGAGATATGGGAGTTATATCTCGTAAACGAAGAATTTTACCATAACCATATTTTAAGCATCAATCAGTCTGACAATTATCTAGATATCCTGAAAATTTCAGCTCTCTATTCAGGGGACTTCGATGTTTCCTAGAGACATGAATATGTAGAGGTGCACTGCATTTCATGTATATACCGCGTGTGATATGGGAGTTATATCTCGTAAACAAAGAATTTTACCATAACCATATTTTAACCATCACTTAGTCAGATAATTATCCAGATATCCTGAAATTTTCAGCTCTGTATACAGGGGACTTCGATGTTTCCTAGAGACATGAATATGTAGAGTTGCACTGCATTTCATGTATATACCGGGTGAGATATGGGAGTTATATCTCGTAAACGAAGAATTTTACCATAACCATATTTTAACCATCAATCAGTCAGACAATTATCTAGATATCCTGAAAATTTCAGCTCTCCATTCAGGGGACTTCGATGTTTCCTAGAGACATGAATATGTAGAGGTGCACTGCATTTCATGTATATACCGCGTGTGATATGGGAGTTATATCTCGTAAACGAAGAATTTTACCATAACCATATTTTAACCATCACTTTGTCAGATAATTATCCAGATATCCTGAAATTTGCAGCTCTGTATTCAGGGGACTTCGATGTTTCCTAGAGACATGATTATGTAGAGTTGCACTGCATTTCATGAATATACCGGGTGAGATATGGGAGCTATATCTCGTAAACGAAGAATTTAACCATAACCATATATTAACCATCAATTAGCCAGACAATTATCTAGATATCCTGAAAATTTCAGCTCTGTATTCAGGGGACTTCGATGTTTCCTAGAGACATGAATATTTAGAGTTGCACTGCATTTCATGTATATACCGGCCGAGATATGGGAGCTACATGTATATATCGTAAACGAAGAATTTTACCATAACCATATTTTAACCATCACTTAGTCAGACACTTATCTAGATATCCTGAAATTTTCAACTCTGTATTCAGGGGACTTCGATGTTTCCTAGAGACATGAATATGTAGAGTTGCACTGCATTTCATGAATATACCGGTCGAGATATGGGAGCTATATCTCGTAAACGATGAATTTTACCATAACCACATTTTAACCATCAATTAGTCAGACAATTATCTAGATATCCTGAAAATTTCAGCGCTCTATTCCGGGGAATTCGCTGTTTTCTAGAGACATGAATATGTAGAGGTGCACTGGCTTTCATCTCAGATTCGTACTAAAAGGCGGAGAACGGACTCTTATTTTACTGTTCAGTAAAAAATAACATTTTCTCTTTTATTTTTATGAATTATTAAATAGAAATGATTGGTTGATATAAATTAGACATCGCTCATTTTTGAATGTTGAACCACGTTCTGGAACGCGGTTCAACATTCGAATGTTGAATGTTGAATGTTGAACCGCGTTCCAAAATCACACTACCATCATTTACTGATTTTTTAACCTGAAAAAAATGCATGTTTGAGTGTGTTTTTTTTTCTGAGCAATTCTTCTAAAAGGTACCCGCCCGCGGATGTAAAATAAGATATTTAATCACTATGGCCTAATGAATTCCAATGAGATCCATAT
The DNA here is from genome assembly GCA_028142955.1 of Pinctada fucata. Classification (NCBI taxonomy): domain Eukaryota; kingdom Metazoa; phylum Mollusca; class Bivalvia; order Pterioida; family Pteriidae; genus Pinctada; species Pinctada fucata. The sequence goes on along the minus strand of AP027103.1, from coordinate 63,086,585 downwards.
TTGTACAGGGTGAATTCAGAAAAAGGTGGCTAAAAGCATGGGAGTTATGGCGCAAGGGTGAACACCTCCTATATTCTGATTATATTTTAGAATGAAATGGCAAATAACTGATACCAGCGTTTGAAAGAAAGTACTAGTAATTGGAAAAACACTTACATTGATAAGACGCTGGGAACTTTTTTTCCAGCTCCACCTCAGCTTCATAACGCACATCTCTGAACATTTTGTAGCATCAAAGATTGAGTAAAGATACATACCCTATGTAGCACCGTATTCTTCATGGCTTCAATCTCGCGATCATATGTAATATCATGTAAAACCAGTATAATGGGTTGTTCATTGAGAACCTCAATTTTGAGTCTCCTGAGTTTGTAATAAGGATTATAATGGTTGGCATAGAAACATCTCATGATTTCCAATTTCTTTGTGTCATATACCTGTCAAAACATCATGGAATATATAGTATTATAGATATATGTACATAGATAGTATTGTAATGCATGTACAATTAGCAATATCTTAATATATTTTTGTAATTATTGTAATTATCTACATTCTACTTATTGGAATAACGATATAGGATTTTGTAATCTATAAATGTTAATTTTGTTGTTTTGATAAAATTGGTTAAAATGGAAATTATACTTCAATAATCGTTCGAATCCTTTTTTTCTATAATACAGCACGAAATAGTTAGTATAAAGGTGATTTTTGACATTTTTACATTATCGAAACAAGGTACAAAAGCATAGTTATATGATCAATATAGGTTATTTCCTTTTAGAGCCTATTAGAGCAATTACAAAGACTTATGGCTGTTATGGCCAACTGGTGTACTGTATCAACTTATCATCACCGTGAACCCATTAAATTTATCAGTTGCTTGCTGATGTTGTTAGTTGGAGACTTCTCGACATGACTCTATATTTACATTACTAGTAGATTCCCCATGTTAAACGCCCATTAGGCAACTAGAATTATATTCCAATAACTTGGGTTGCTATTGTGACGTCACGTTTAAGTTTTGCATGTAGGGAGAATTTACCAACGTTAAAATACATTTGACGATGTTACATGTAAAATGTGCGATGTGCATGCAAATAAAAATGACCGATATGTAGGATAAATGTAAATATAAGTAATGACTGTCTTACTTTTGGTGTTCATGGGTGTATAATTCTGGTAGGACACGTGCAAATTTTCCGAGAATCGCTTCGCGATTCACGGAATTTGCACGTGTCCTACCAGAATTATACACCCATGAACACCAAAAGTAAGACAGTCATTTCTTAAATAAATGCTCTGTACAGTTTGATGTAAACATGAAATTTTACGCGTGTGGGTAGTTTTCGCGACTGTATGTTGATCGCGAAAATAAACCAGTATATATATTAAGACGAATACTCCCAATATCTCCAAAATTACCCCATGCGTATTGTTGCTATGGTCATTTCAAGGACAATTCTCCCAACGAAAATAATGAGAATATGTTTGATACCTCATATTGCTCTCTACAAAGCCTCTCGAACGCATTGTATTCTGCAAGATTCCTCCTAATCTCAGCTCCTACGTACTGTAGTTTGTCAAATTTATACAATCTCAGTATTTCTTTTAACTGAATCGGGGACTTCAAACCATCGGGTACAAGCATGCCTTATAGGAAAAAAGAACAAAACGTTACTTTGGAAAACAAAATGAAGACTCCAAAAGAGGTAAAGATGGAACAATTTGAGTCTTATTGGAAAGGGGAAGGGGGGGGGGGGTCAGACTGATTATTATTTCATTTCCAAATGTATAAACTTATGCATTTAGTGTCAATAAGATGGCTATTTTGAATTGACCGAGACTTTTATTTCGAGTCGAACAAAGCTTGCGAATAACGCGAAAATGAAGTCCTCGCCAATGAAATGAAGGATCACATACTACAATGTATACAACATAATTATGAAAGAATGGAAACTATTCGTGTAAAATATAAGACACCTTATCCTAGCAAAAACCCAAAACTGTTGATCTCTGCAGGTTTGAACACCTTTAGCCTACCGAGAATCTTAATGAGCATAAGCTTTTAAGATAAACCCAAACTGCACCTTTAGTCTACCGATAGTCTTCGTGATCACAGGCAACGTGGCTACCAAACAACATCTTAAACATACCGAGAACCTTGGTAAACATAAGCTATGAGTGACAGTTCAAAACGGCTTCAGCATACAAGAACATTGATCAACATAAGTTATTTGCGATAGTTTCCAACAACGCCTCTAGTATAATGGAAATCTTTATCAACATAAGCTAAGTGGGATAGCTCCCAACAACACCCATATCCTACCGATAACCATTTTCAACATAAGCTATGTGGTGTAGTTCCCAACAACATATTTAGCCTATGGAGGATTATATTAAACATAAGTTCACAAAAAACACATTCAGTCCACTGTATCAATGAAGTTATGTGCGATAGTTGCAGCAAAACTTTAATCTACCGAGAACTTTGATCAGCGTAAGCTGTTGCGTTAGTTCCCCCAGAATACTATAGGCTTAGTCTATTGATATCTACAACAAAGGAGAATATCAGGACTCGGCTGTAGTACCCACAGCAAAACATCGAGACGCCCACATGTGAAAACACAGAGTGGACAAGCACAAAAAGGAACAATGAGCAATCAGTGCCGACTTAGGACGGCCTTCTGCCACATCAGTAGCAAATGGTGCATTTATCCAGATTACGTATGCACAACCCTCCAACTTGTCCAGTCACAAAGTTGTCTCGAATGACACACAATTGTTGTATATGAACGGTTCCTGACTGTAAGATGTGTCATCAGCGATGATCGAGGCCCAAAAAAAGAGGAAATCAAAATACATGTAATATGAAATTATTAAGAGAAAATGAACATTTCTTTCAAAGAACCTGCTAAGGACAGAGTTATGTCATCAGGGAGATACCCCTTAGTTTTAGAAACTTTCATTAAATATAGTGACAGAGAATTCACAAACATATTTCAAGTCAAGTGCCGAAACACTGAAACTAGTCTGATCTACGATGGATATCAAAACCATTTGATATACAAAAAAAAACTATGTGCGATAGTTCTTGCAAACCCTTACACTACCAAGTACCAGCAACTGTTAATCAAGGCAAGCTTTTTCTTCAACATAAGGTATGTATAATAGTTCCAAACACTATCGTATGTGAAAAATGACCGTCCTTAGTCGGCTCCGGTTGCCCATTGTCCTCGTTGGTTTATGTGTAGTCTTTGTGTCTATTGTTTGATGTCGTCTTTGGTGTTTAGCTTTTCTTTACCTTTGATATATCTCTCTCTATATATATATGCATATACAATGTATATATCTCTCTTTTTTTCTTGTCCATTCGCGGGATTTCGCTGTTAATTTTACAACAGAGTCCTGTAGGAGATATCCTCCTGTCTTACAAATACCAGTTGAAGTGATGCTCATTTTTCTAGTTTGATCAATGTCATTAATCTTATATAATATGCAAGAAAATACTCTGCGGTTAGACACATGGACAACTAGACGCCATTAAACGCTTTGACCTTTGAATCTCAAACTCCCTGATGCAATGTTTACATATTTATAATATATCAATACTCACCTTTGGCTCTTTTGGCGGCCGCGCCAAAAGCCAATGAATGTATGGTTCCCCATGCATCTGAATTCTGTCATCAAGTTAGAAAAATAAAACAATTTTAAGTACAAATATACATTTATTCAACACTGTATTGCGGAAGGCAATAAGTGCCAAAAAGGAAAAAAACACATTATTACGAGAAAATATCTTGTTAAAACGCGATAGTTTTGAAATAAATTCATTTACATCATAATAACGAAACAGTTATCTCCTAATTAGGAACTTAAAAATCAAGCTATTCAGAAATTTACTCACCAATCTCTTTATTAGCTTCTTGGATGATTGTAAGAGTTCCATATTGAAGTCCGTTGTTATATTCTGGAAGTCTTTGACCATGCTGACTGTTTCCAGCATTGTCTGATTCTCGGTCTTCTCCATTGCCATGTCCATCCATTGTAGTGATAACCTTGGCACGTTATTGTGGTACATGTGCTTGGCAATAGTATAACAGTCAATGGCTGAAAGCATAGGTAGTGTTTGTTTTAGTAATACTAAATATCTGCTATGTAAGTTAAAATGAAGGTATATATTGGAGTTTAAGGAACATGCAATCTGGAACTGTTAAGCAGAAATACATTATATTGAGAGAGAAAAAAAAAAAGAGGAAAATGAATTAAGGACGAGGGTGGCATGAACTTTAAGATAAGTTATACAAATTCTCATATTCAAATTCCAAGATAATAATTAAACTTTCCATTCTGAGCAACCTTTTGCTTCTTTGCCTTCTTTGCGTTTACAATTTGTATAGTAGTGGAATATCGTTTACACGAGTGCGAGTGCATTATAAGATTTTTAAAAGTGATGAAACAGCAAAAAGCAAGGAGAGGAGGACTTTATTCAAGGAAGAGTATAAACATATACGTATAGAAAATCCTACAATACCTAATATCTTTGGCAACTTAATTATTGATCAGACCTGTAAGTGGTATCGATTTCCAATGAGCAATGATTCCGTTAGCCAGATCCCTGGTTTTCAGATTAAATATTCCTTGTGATCTTGTCATGCCATCAATTATTCCCTCCACATCTTCTTGGATAGGAAGCTCACTCCTCTTCTCTGTTACTTTGTCATATAACTCTAAATCACAAACATTTATTCTTTTTTTAATTTCTATACCATTTCCAAACAATATTATAACAGCTTATGCAGATGAGTCATATCATCAATGATAATGCTGAAAGATATTTTAGGTAAGAACCATAAGCAAATATCGAGTTTGATAGATTCACAACTGACGGATGTTTCCAGCAAGCAGGAGATACTTACTCTCCCTGGGCTCACGATCTCCATTAGGGATACAATTGTCTCCTTTGTAGAATGTTTAGTTGTTTTCATTGTTTCTTGTCTTATTGTTCAAGGCTTTTCATACCCATTGGTTATGAGTTTTGAATTCTGATTTCTAGGATCTATGTTCGACTTTCGCTGATTACAGTATATTACCAATTGTTCAGTTTGAGCAATACATTACAATATTCATCTTAAGGATAAATACTAAAATATATCTACATTCTTGGTAATATCACTGATTACAATTACTTTAGTATTCTTGTTGAAGATTTATATTTATACACTTATGAAAAATAATTCATCCAAGCCCTCAAAAACAAAGATTTTAATGATTTGAAATGTTTCAATGAGTTTTTTTTTCTAGGTACCTGAATTATATCCTGAGTCTTTCTGACTATTGACAATCCTGATTTTTGAAACATATAAAAATGAAATTTATCCACAAGAATTGACACTCAGCAAAGCAAAGGTTACAAACACAGAAACGCCATTTTGGACCTTAATTTCAAAATTGTAAATGGAAAGATTCATACAAGTGTGTATGACAAAAATGATTTTGGATTCAACATAATACATTCCCCTGGCTTGACGGTGATGTACCCACACTACCGTCATACGGCATTTACATACCACAGCTCATCCGGTACGCAAGAGCATGTACAACAATTTTGGATTTTCATAGTAGAAATTTACAAATTACCAAGAGACTTTTAGGTCAGTGTTTCCGCTTTCATACACTAGTTAAGGCTGCCTTGAAATTTACAATAATTACTGTCAGCTTCTTTTAATTTGGGTATTTCACATCCTGTTTTTATGGTGACATAAATAACTTAAGAAGGACCAAAGGTAGATTGCATTACCATCGAAAATGCGTCAGAATCATAATACGCCTTTTATGCCGTGGATTTGATCCTAATGTCACCAGACGGACACTCATCCTCAGTCCTGGCATGATACTTGACCAATATACAGCCTTGCAGCAGTGAATTCTTTTAAACACTCTGACTGACTGTGACGACGTCCCGACCACCTGTCCTCTCTGAATGTCGGTCGGACTCCTTGGGTGATCACATGCATGAGCTCGATACAGCCGGCAGATCACGGACTGTATTTCGTACGCCCCTTTTTAATATCCATTTACATATTCATCTGTGTTGCTTGAATCCATGCGTTTGTTGTCTTGTATGTGTGGTCATCTAATAGTGAAGAGATTCTTTACATTACAATTCAAGTTCTTCCAGACCTTTGTGTAACCGGAAAGTGGGAGGGTTGTATGCACGTACTTCGGGTAACCACATCATTTGCTACTTGCGTGGCAGATGGCGTTCCTAAGTCGGCACTGATTGTACATCGGTCTCGATGGTTTATTTCATGTTTCTATATGGTTTGTCTCTTTTACGTATCTTGCTGTGCTTGTCTACTGTGTTTTCTCATCGGGTGCGGTTAGCCAAACAGGGGATGCTTACTCCTCCCGGGCACCTGGTCCCGCCTCTAGTTTGCTATGGGTCTGTCGATGCTCCATTTGGTGCTCTATTGTGAGTGCTGTTGAGATTGTTGTCAGGATCTTCTTTATCTCATTGGTACTTTGCTATGGATGCTGCAACCGCGTCTGTTTGGAGATCCCATCCTTTTACTTCATTTGTAAAGAAGAAATGTTCCAGAATTCTAAAGTTAATTTGTAAGTATTTTCTAGATCCAAACCATTTGTGTTCTGTACATTAAGGTTGTCCTCTAGTCGTTGCCAGTTGTTGACAAAGAATGTGGTAAACTTGAAGTAGGATGTAGGATCCCCTTCTGTCTGATCCAACACATCCAGTAGTCTCCCTTGGAGTGTAGTCATATCCTTCAGGAAGCTGTGATATATACAATGTTACATGTGTATAAGATAGATAAGATGGAATGTCTAAAGCCAATGTACTTTATACTTTACTTAGTCGTAAAGTCGAATTTTGTCACAGCTTACAATTACAGTAATGCTATGCCCACCAATATATTTTTATTTTAAGTATCTTATAATATTTATATGAAATTATCATACTTTACCATTCCAGTTCGTTTAGTCGTCTTTCCTCAGCTTCAATATAATCATCCAGAGAAGTTACAATGTCTGGTAAACTTTCCCTTAGAGAATTTTCTATTTTGAAGACTGAAGTGAAGAGATGCGCACATACTGACGGCACTGATATAACCAAAAACGTAACAAAAACTATTTTATAGAGAGTTTTCATCTTAAACAATGAAAGTATGTAAACTTATAAAGTTACAGAGGGACTATGGTGATTTGCGGATACGTACAAGTGAGTTTACAATATTGTTACGACAATATTAGTAATTAACCATAATTGTATATTTTTCTTCCGAATATTGAATTGCCTGAGGGAAAACTTTGTTGATCATGAATTGACGGATGGTAAATTAAAGGTGATATAAGATATGTTGTACTATAGTATAAACAAAGTCAAACATCTTATATTTCTTTTTGAAACAATGTGTATTTTATTATATAGAAATTCAATATTTTCCCCTTCCTACCTTCCTGTTTCTTTACTTTCTTCCACCTTTTCCTGCAGAAATATTATTGTTATAAGATTTGTTTATGCCACTTGTGACTGGAGAGAATAGTTCTAATTAATGTTGGTAAAACTTTGAATTGCATGTAGTGCACTGATATACAACAGAATATATGATTCAATATTGACAATCTCAACTACTAGGTACGTATCTCTGCTGGTGGACTGTTAATCCCCGAAGTTATCGTACGCCTAATTGCACCAGGTTCACTGTGCCTCTTATCTGTGCAGACTTGAAATAAATTTATAGATTTTCTGATACTAAATCTGATAAATTATTTTAAGACAAATGGGTATATATCCATCACGGCAAAATCGATGATACATTATTTGTTGGAATGCGCACGTGGTGCACTGAATTTATACAGTATCAATATTAACAATTTCAAATACATGTAGTAGGTTGGTATTTTTTGATGAGTGACTCTTATTTATTCCAAGACGATATCATTCGCCCAGTTTTACTATGCATCTGCAATGATGTGAAATATATTTGGTAAGTTTATGATACTAAATTTGATAAATTATTCAAAAACTAAAGGAGGTGTCCTTGATGATATAGTCCTGTCCTTAGCTGACACTTTGGCATACATGTACATCTTAGATCATGTTCAGATTTTCGCTCTTCATATATTCGTTATATGGATTTCCTCTCATTCGACCCCAAACATCGCTGATGATACATTGTTTGTTGAAATGCACATATGGTGCACTGGAATTTATACAATGTAATATATATTTCAATATTGACAATTTTAGCCAGATCCTGTTCAGTTTTGACTTTGAATAAATGGTTTTTTTAACCAATCATGGTCGATATATTTACATTTTTACACATGGTTCAAATAATGGTCGCTGACACACGCTGGTGTCATACGCTGTACATACTCAGTGTGCATTTTCTTGGAATATTATATCAAATCGACGGTGTTCATTGGGGGACATCGCTTCTTCGTCTCTTCTCCCAACACTGTATAAAAATGCGAGGAAGCGAAGAAATTATGCAAAGAAGCAACCAAAAAAAAAGAGAAAAAAAACTATCATTTCTTTGCCTCTTCGTATTATTTTTTGCTTTTTTGAAAAAGCGAAGTAATGATTCGAAGAAGCGAAGTGATAAAGCGAAGCAATGATGCGAAGAAGCGAAGCAATGATGCGATGAAGCGAAAAAAATGATGTGAAGTAATGATGCAAAGAAGCGAAGAAATACTCGATTCTCGTCATCATTTCTTCGTATCATTTCTATGCTTCTTTGCATTACTTCTTCGCTTCTTTGCGTCATTTCTTCGCCTGTGTGGCGAAGAAGCGATGTCCCCTTATGAACGCCGTACTAATCGGAAAAAGGTCGATATCTATACTACTAATAAAGGAACGAATAAGCCGATTCTCCGTCGAAACAAAGAAGACAGAGATAAGTGGTGTGATACATTTGTATGAAGATAAATCACATGATGATATGACAATGTTAATTTGATAATGGTTTCTAATTAACATGTAACCATTAATTATGTCTCATCGTTTTCCTGAAACAAATCTTAGAAAATCTAGAGTTCAAAACACATACTCGAACTTCATATTTTCCTCTGATTTATACTCCCTTTCTAATCCTCGACTTTTTAAAGTATCATAGATTCAGTGAGACGATTCTTGCAAGACATATCTCATATTAGCAGGAGGCTAATTTCGCCACATTTTTTCGAAACAAATTCAAGATTTCGTATTCGTTCTCTGAAATATACGACGTACAATCTTACAATTTTATTTTCCATACCATTGGAGAAAGTACTAAATGCCTTTTCCATCGAAGTCTATAGAGCACCCACCTCTGTTCAATTGCAAATTCCACGTCTCTCACAACATTTACCCAGAAGTTTCATTAAAGAAATTGGAAACGATGGTTTATACATCTGAAGTGATCTGTTCTTTGGAAAAATACATGTATTGTTTCTTCGTCCAATATCTCCACAAGACGACCTTAACTGCAAAGCTGGAAACTTCAAGCAGTACTTAACGGTCATTCTTATGCATTTTTCTCGCAGTTAGCTGTTTCTTGGTCATCTTTTTCGCTTCAGATTGATTTCTTTTTAAAACATATTCAGTTTATAACACAGACAACATTGACACAGAGGACTTCGTTGGTTTTGATACTGACAGATTGAGAAGACGTTCATTTGGTTAAGTTCATTCGCTTACCGGTGACAATGAAAATTATATTATTTCAAATTCATGCGGTAAATTTATTAATATCTGTAATAACGTCTATAAATCTTAATAGAGTCCCTATGTATTTCACACTAGAGTCATACATAACTGATCCAAATATGTCAACGTATCTTTGACGATCTTTTCCCTTTCTAGTCAAATATAAATGAGTACCAGAGTATTTCAGAATTACCTATACCTCTTGATGCTAGCGTGTCAAATATCATTTGACACCAATTCAAAAGTCGATATTTCCAAAGGTACTAGTGTTTTACCTGCTTGACTAGTATAAGGGCTCTATGTCTATAGTTTTACAATATTTACATTACTCTAAGAATAGAGCATGGTGGATCGATTTTTCACATCGTAATCTTTATCATATATTCCCATCCAGGTGATCTACTAGTACCCGGATAGAGGATAATGGCACAGCGTCCTCCGCCTGCATACCCTGGCCCAGAGGGCAAGTCTGGAGGTACGTATACTATCCCCTACCGGCCTATAAGGCCAGGGTGGGGCTATATATCCTGGTAAAGTCTGGAAATACAGGATCTGTGAAATACAGTGATATATGTAGGTAAGGTATTTTGTTGTTCAGTCCAATGGCAAGTGTAGAAATTCAATATTCTCTTTTGAAACGAACAGATGCATGCATTCTCGGTGTTTTCAGGGGATCGCAATATTTGTTAAAGTGAGGGACTATTTCAACAGATTTTGAAATTCACGCGACTTCAGCTTAATTGGAATCTGTACATAAAATCACTACAGCTGAGCAAATATCGATCATTTTTTCTAATGTTGAAATTCCCATAACTCCTTTTGATTATCAGTCCTATAGCCATTTTCTTATTTTATCTACATACTGAATCAAAGTGAAATTTTCAATCTATCGAGCTATCTAAATTAATATGTACATGTATTGATAATGGCCCTAATCAGGCGTTATTCGAATCAATGAATACATCCTAATTGTGGCAAAGGCTTTCCTTTTGAATTTTGAATAAGCTTAAGGATTCTGTGTGTGTGGCGATTATAAGGTTTCAGAGCTACGTCTGAATTCCTCTGCATATTCAAACAGATGGACCCGGAGGTTATGATAGACTTTTTTTCGTAGTATGTCTATATCAATATTTAGTGGTTTCTGTTTATCCAAGTCATCTTGATATCGTTGACATATTATACTTTTCATTTATTCCCCATTTTTTTCAGAGCCTTCATCCTACTCGAGTTACAGCTCTAGCATTCCACCAGCGGCAGGTAATAAGGATTTGTCAGTAGATTTGTTCTTAATAGAGAAGGTAAAGATCTCCACTAGGTACCACGGCGAACAGAAGTAGACAATACATATCACAATAAATCACAAAAAAGAAATCCAACAAAGGGAACAACGAAGACGGCTACCAAAGGTCATACTGAAACACTAAACATAAATAGAACCAACAAATGATATCGGCAAAGATCGCACTGAAACACTAAACATAAATAGAAACAACAAACAATATCGGCAAAGATCACACTGAAACACTAAACATAAATAGAAACAACAAACAATATCGGCAAAGATCACACTGAAACACTAAACATAAATAGAAACAACAAACAATATCGGCAAAGATCACACTGAAACACTAAACATAAATAGAAACAATAAACAATATCGGCAAAGATCGCACTGAAACACTAAACATAAATAGAAACAACAAACAATATGGGCAAAGATCACACTGAAACACTAAACATAAATAGAAACAACAAACAATATGGGCAAAGATCACACTGAAACACTAAACATAAATAGAAACAACAAACAATATCGGCAAAGATCACACTGAAACACTAAACATAAATAGAAACAACAAACAATATCGGCAAAGATCACACTGAAACACTATACATAAATAGAAACAACAAACAATATCGGCAAAGATCACACTGAAACATTCGAAAATGCAAGAAAAAAAGTTACTGAAGCACGAAACATAAAATATATTACCGAAAGAGGCAAGTAAAAGTCACATGGACATACGAAACATACATGTAAAATAGATTACCGAAAGAGGCTAGTAAAAGTCACACGGACAAACGAAACATAAAAATGACCAACCGAAATAACAAGTAAAGGTCACACTGTGACAAGAATTATAAGAAGATACAATAAATTTGGGCAAACCCAATGTTATACTGATATACGAATCATAATGCATGTAATACGGATGTGATGGGAAAAAGCACATACGAAAATGACAAGAGAGAGTAACAACGAATCACAAAAACGAACGAGGCAAGAAAGGGTCTTACTGAAACTTGAAATATAAAAAGGACCATCGAACAAAATTATCAAAGGTCACCTTGAAACATGAAACTTCAATATAGGAACAACGAACAGGATTAGCAAAGATAAGGCTTGTGTAAGAAAACAACTTTTACATTTCGTAACATCATAAAAGAAAGGAGGGGATCTCCAAGAACACCCGGTAACAGCACCAACAGCAAAACCCCAAAACAACACAAAGCAGACTTGTACAGAAGCAGACGCAAATCGTACAAGGAACGTCAAATCACATAGAAACATAAAATACAAATGACTACACATAAACCAACGAGACTACTGGACAATCGGTGCCAACTTAGCCTAGGACGGCCATCTGCCACGTCAGTAGCAGACGGTGTGGTTATCCTAGATTACGTGTGCACAAACCTCCAACTTTTCCGATTACCCAGAGGTCTCGAAGAACGTACAATTGTGGTGTAAAATAACCTCTGTAATAATCGCTGTAAGATGAACATACAAACAGACTGTTTGACCCAGGGACCCAAGAAATACACAGATAGATTTTTATATGGATATAAAAACAGATGGCGTACGAAATACAGTCCGTGCATGCTCTGCCAGCTGTAGCGAGCTCATGCATGCGATCACTCGAGGAGTCCGACTGAGATTCAGAGAGGAAAGATGGTAGGGGCCCTGTCATCTCTAAAGAGGTTTGGACAGGGCCCGTCATTGAGTCCTGTCGTCACAGTCAGTCAGGATGCAATTCTTAAGAATGCGCTGGTACAACGATGTAGACTGGTCCAGTACCAAGCCAAGTGTCCGTCTAGTGAAAGAAGGATCATATACACGGTATAAAAGGCGTTTGATGATTCTAGAACAATTTCGATTGTAATTTTGTCTGCCTTTGATCCTTCTTGTTTTGTTAATTATGTCAATAAAATGCAGGATGTGAAATACCCAAAGTAATGCACTCTGTTGCTTGCATGGGTCCGAATTTCAAAAGAAGTTGACAATAATCATTGTGAACTTTCGAGAAAGTCTTTACTCGTTTGTGAAAGCGAAAACCTTGACCTAAAAGTTTCTTCGTAATTTGAAAATTTCTACTTAGTATGAAAATCCAAAACATCAGTACATGGCATGCTCTAGCTTACCGGATGAGCTGTGAGATGTAGATACCGTATGACAGTAACCGTCAAGCCATATATATAAAGCACAAATATCTAGACTAAAAGTAACTCTTTTTTGTATAGGTTATCAACCATTGTATGGACAATCGGGTAAGTTTAATCTATTTATAAAGGTAAAGCTTAATGTTATCAAATTTAAGTAACTTTTATTCATTGTCTGTATTAACGTTTATTGGGAACATTGAGGATTTTATCAAATTTTGATAACACGATGTATGTAACTATTGTTCTTTTGACTATATTGTAAAGAAATTGGATAGTAAAATTGTGATCGAAAAAATTCTTTTCTTTTCTTTGAATTAACAATATTTTTTCCTCTACGCAGCCCTTCCCCCACAGTATGGTGTGACTACCCACGTGGTAGTACAACCCACGTATACTGCCACACAGACGTTCAGAGAGGTGTCTGTACGTACTAAATGTCCGTCTTGTCAGGCCGATGTCCTCACATCTACGCACTATGAGACCGGGACATTTGTTTGGATCGTTGCTGGGATTCTCTGTATTTTTGGGTACTATCTATTATATATAGGCTCTATTTTTAACTATGTATTACACAATGTATACAAGATTTTCCAAGGTTTATCAATTCTATCAATTCAGATTTGGCCGTTATGTAACAAAAAGTGAAAAATACAAAAGCGGTAATGGTATAGTTCTGTCCTCAGCAGGTTCTTTGGCAGAAATTTTGGGTCAAGTTTAGACTTTTGCTCTTCGACATCGATAATTATTTCACATTATTTGGATTTTATTCTTTTTCGGCCTCGAGCATCACTTATGATACTTAATTTGTTGAAATGCGCATATGGTGCACTGAAATTTTATAACATAACATATATTTCAATATTGACAATCCATACTTCATCATTTCTGTTAATATCATAAAACTTGTGTCTCAGGTTAACGCATGCAACCGTATCAATTCCTCCACAAAACTCTTCTACTTTGGCCTATTACCACAAAATGACGTAATTTCCTGACATCAAATTTCATTAAAAGGAGTCCCGTTGCTGTAAACTTAGTATCGGCTATGGAGTATACAAATGTAATGTCCAAATATCTTCTAGAAAGTACTGTCCACTTTTATAGGCCCACTGTGCCATATTCAGTGCTATATAATTATGTTTGTAATCTTTTTCCCATTTTTAGCTCTACTGGTCTCAGACCAGTCGAGCTTATGCGATACCCTGTCGTCGGGCGTCCGTCCGTCTGTCCGTCCGTAAACAATTCTTGTGCTCGCAACTCCTCTGAAACCATAGGTGATAGAAAGTTAATTCTTTATATATCCTACTTGGTATGTTGTGTAGTTGTGCACCTGACATTTTGTTTCAGCCCCTGACCCCCAGGGTCTTAGAAAATGGGCGTGGTTATGAAAATCTATGTAATCTTGTGCTCGCAACTCCTCTGACACTTTAAATGATGGAGACTTAATTCTTTTTGCAAAATGATGGGTCTGTGGTCTAGTTGTGCACCTGATATTTTGTTGGAGCCCCTGACCCCCAGGGTCTTAGAAAATGGGTGTGGTCATTTTATCCTATATAACTCTATGTAATCTTGTGCTCGCAACTCCTCTGACATTATAAATGATGGAGACTTAATTCTTTTTGCAATATGATGGGTCTGTGGTCTAGTCGTGCACCTGATATTTTGTTTGAGCCCCTGACCCCCAGGGTCTTAGAAAATGGGTGTGGTTATTTTCTCCTATATAACTCTACATTGTATGTAATCTTGTGCTCGCAACTCCTCTGACACTATAAATGATGGAGACTTAATTCTTTTTGCAATATGATGGGTCTGTGGTCTAGTTGTGCACCTGATATTTTGTTGGAGCCCCTGACCCCCAGGGTCTTAGAAATGGAATAAATTAATAAAAAAAAAAAAAAAAAAAAAACAACCAGGAGAGCTACAGTCTCGTCAGAGACTTCTGGTTTCCTGGCTGGTGTCATTGAAAAATGCGCCAATGTAACGCGCTCATAAAATTCTTCCGACAAAGTGAAAGTCTCCATTAAAACCATGAAAAAAGAAGCATATGAGACACATAAAATTCATTATCCTTGTATTTTAATGTACATATCTTTTCTTCAGACTATGGTTAGGATGCTGTCTGATACCATTCTGTATGAATGGGTGTAAAGACGTGGTCCATAGTTGTCCTCAGTGTAGACACCAAATTGCGCGCTACAATCGCATGTGACACGTGACCTGCGATTGCCATCTCATGTAAGAGATGTGCCAGCTACACATGGCTGAAAACTCCGTCTATCATTGTATTGTAATTCCATCATACTGATTGTCATTTGTTTTCTTTGTCTTTTTTTTTTTTTTTGAAGAAGTTCGTTTCTTATTCCCATGTTTCATATAAAATGTTTGTGAGAAAAATCGAATGTAATAAAAGAAAAATAGATATATTTTCCTTTGTAGTTCATTATTCCAATAAACAGACTACTAAAGCATATTACATATAATGTTGCATGTAACTGATTTGTTTTCGTCAACAAGAAAAACCTGAGCAATATAAAGTTCTAAACTGATAGAACATAATTCACCAATGAAAATAATTAAATGATCGATGTGGTATATTAGTAAAATCAGAAATGGTCAGGAGTTTAAAAATCCACAGTTGCAAAAACCTTTATCCAAAGACCATATTAAACCATGTTTAGAGCAAGAATAAGCACTGAAACCAGGTAACCCGAAAGAATGCACGTCTCCTTCTTGGACATTACATTAGTAGAATGTTCAGAACTTATGCAAAATATGTCATATTGTATAGAAGTTCATTGCGAACACAGAACTTCGTCCGAAACGTTCAGAGACATCTTTTTCCATAGACGCCTTGCCTTCAAACAAAGTACACGTAGTTCAACTTGTCATGAAATAACGTATTTGCGGTTTAACGTTTAATTTGGATTTATTGATACAATTTGATCACTATTTGGCCATGGGAGACACTAACCATGGGCATTATAGATACAAAAAACATTCTCGACGGTGAGCTGTTCCTGGTGGAAAGGGGGATCCGCGTCCAGGGCAGCACTACCTGAATCAAACATCATCCTATGAAGAAAGGAGGGGATCTCCAAAAAGACTCAGTTGTAGCACCAAGAGCAAAACACTGAAACACCCAAATGCGACAAAACAGAGGAAGCAAGCACAACAAGAGACATCAAAGGGACAAGGAAGAACAAATACCAAAGACACAATCAAAACACTAAACACAAAAGACTACACATAAATCAACGAGACCAGTGGGCAATCGGTGAAGGCATAGGACAGGTAGGGAATGGATGTGTTATCAGGATTACGTGCGCATACCCCCCCCCCCCCCCCCCCCCCCCAACATGTCTGGTTTACCAACGATCTTGAAGAACGCACAATTGTGTTGTATGAACAAGACTGCAAAACGCAGCATGGGGTCCAAAGTAACAAACTGATGGATATGTAAATGAATATAAAAAGCATTAGGGCGTACAAAAAACAATCCTTGCTCTGTCGGCTTGAGCGAGCTAATACATACAATCACCCAAGGAGTTTGATCAATTCAATCGACAAGTGGTAAGGGCCCTGTGTTCTCTGGCAAGGTTTTGACAGGGCACTTCAGGGAGTCCCGCCGTCATAGTCAGCTTCAAATATGTTGTTATAACTATGAGGCGCCGTTTTACAATTCATTCCCTATTTTTTGATATCATAAATTTATTTATTTTTTATATATCAAATAATCAATTTTGTGATATAAAAAAAATAATTTGTAATATCAAACATTCATTTTTTAATATGACAAGATCGATGATTTGATATAAAAAAAAATCGAATTTGTGATATAAAAAAATTCGATAAGATTTTGTGACATCAAAAAATTTATATCACAAAATCAATTTGATTTAAAAAAAATAGATTATTTAATATCAAAAAATCAATTTTGTGATATCAAAAATTGTAATTTTTGATATTACAAAATCTGAATGAATCTTTATCACAAATTCGATTATATGATATCACAAATTCGTTTATATCAAATAATCGAATTTGTGATATCAAAAAATGAATTTTTGTTCACCGTTTAACTATTTATTCCCTGTTTTTGATATCAAAAAATAGAATTTGTGATTCAAAAAATCGGGTTTTTATATCACGAAATATGACGGAATTCTATTTATGATATAAAAAAATCGAATTTGTGATATCAAAAAATAGGAAATAAATAGTAAAACGGCGTCCTTGTTTAACTGTCAGGGTATATTTTTTCATTATTTGATTCACCAGCATAATATGGTATCACTTTCGGTCACCAATTCTAGATTATTCATACCTGCCAACTCTCCCTCTTTTGGAAGGAGAATCCCTCTTTTTGACATCATCTCCCTTCTTGGCCTTCTTCCCTCAAGGGAGACCAAAATCTCCCTCTTTCTCTTTCTCCCTCATTTGGCATATTTACCAAAGAAGAATAACTCTACATACTGATAGGGACATTTAGAGTATTACATGACAAATTGCATGACAAAATGCAAGAAAAGATGTATAGATTGCAATAAATTATTGATACAAGTGTAACAAAAAGGAGTCATGTGCTCACTTTAAATTATTCAGAATTGAAAGTTAGCAAATGACACATGTTTCATTGTTTATAAATGTTTTTGCATTAAAATATGTGACCACAATGAAATTATTTGAAAATTGCTTTTTGTGCAAAATTTCGAGAGTCATTGAAAATGTAGCAAAATGGGTTCACACGCAATCTCCCTCTTTTTCAAGTGCCAAGGAGGGAGATCTCCCTCTTTTTAAGATTTCAAAGTTGACAGGTATGATTATATGGCAAACTCCGCAAAGATTGTACTATTTTCATCTATTAGGACAGATTCTTTTAATGCATCATTGCGCGATTTTAAAGTACTTAGTAACGAAAAATACTAACTTAAAATTATAAGAAACATCTTAACAATATTGCAAGTACTCGCAAGTCACAACTGCTTAGTACTACATCAGTAGTACTCGGTAAAAGATGAATACATTTGACCCGATACATCTATACCAGTCAAGTATTGATTTATTGACACGTGTATACCCGGGATGCTGAATGAAACTAAGGATGTCCGAGTAAACAAACTTACGTATCTGGGACAATATTGGTACTTCTTAACTCATACAAAAGCTGAGAAAAGCTTTCCTCTTATAGTGTTTATATCGGAAATATTGTTTTTTATAAGGTAAGAAATCGCTCGATGCCTTTTTTCTTTCGATTTTGCTGCATTGGATCAAGTTTGCATTTAATTCTTTTAATGCTTTTATTGAAATCGCACAAGATATCATCGAGTTATACTTGTTTCTAGCTTTGCTTGGTTTTGATATCTTATTTTTTTTTATATATATATTTCAATCAACACTCAAAAAATTAAACAGAAAAAAGGCAAAATAGTAATATAGTCGTGTATGAAGATATGGATCGATCTGTTTCCAACTTGTTGCACCGGAGAACAATTACAAAAGGTTAAAATGTAGACACTGGTAACAGTGGAAGACTAGAAGAAGATGCCTTTGAACTAAAAGCTAAATAATTGTTGGTCGAACCACAGGCACCAGATTCCTAGAGAGAAAAGTATAACCCATCTAAAACATCCTCTCTTCTCTCTATCCTTTTAAGGAAAGAGTAAAGAGAAGAGAAACGGGAGTTTAAGATGTGGTTTTAATTTTTCTCTGGGAATCTGGCGCCTGTGGGTCGAACAACACTTTGTACATCATAATTGCCATGATGAACTCGTAAAACTGCATATATATCTATAAATTCTGCATCAAAACCCAAACTGGCATCTCTCTCTCTCTCTCTCTCTCTCTCCCTCTCCTTTTAATTTACTGTCCATGCTGGTTTAAAATAAAATCGCATTCCTTTTTCCAAGATGAGATACATTATTATTGGATATTGTGGTTGTAAATAATTCATATACGGGTTGTAGGTATCCATGTATATAAAGATACATTGTAACTAGGTTCAAACAGAGGGTACTTTTAAGTTTCGTGCAATGAGAATGGAACAGTTTATGCCTTTTATCCTTTGGAGCTTTCAGATATTTATGAAGGCAGATTTTGAGTTATTGATTTACATATCTTGGAAACAAATGGATGAATTTCAATCATTCTTACGATAGATTTGTTTATTCCGTCTTGAATAAGTGTTTTAGGAAAAAAATTCATTCAAATTCATGCGTTCGATTTCAAATCGTAATATGACTGGACTATAACTTTAAGCGGCTTCATTCAGGATGCAGGAAACCAGTATGGTGGTTGTAATTTGAAGGCAATTTGTCTTTGAAATCTACCTTGCGAGCAGAGAGAGTGGCGGATTTTGTTTTTACCGTCACATTTATTTCTACCAACATAGTGAATCTAGTTGGTAATTCTTGAAGTTGATAAAGTGTAAAAGTTTACGAAGGTATAATTAAAATGCGGTCATATCAATGATAAAAGTATGCAGAAGTTGTATTCTCAATAAGATGCGCAGTCGGTCCCCATGGGAAAACCTACAATAAACTTCCTTTATTTCTTTCTAATTTCAGATTTCTGAAGAATGCAAGTGCAACCAGGTATTTTACTTTATTTGAACATGATTTTATCTAAAGAATAAAACTGTATGTGAAGTGACAATAAGAATCTTATACATTGTATTATGAAAGTGTTTTTATAAGGCCATTTCTTTGTTATTTTCTGTTTTGCGTCCTCATGCTGGTAGGTTTTGAGTTCAAAGTCACAAAACAAAACAAAATTAAAACAATAAAATCTTTTGCAAACTGAATGTATTTTCTACACAAATCAAAAGAGAACTAGTTTACTTTCATTATTTTATGTGTAAAACGTAAAAGAATTGCAGTAAATCAAGACATTGCATTATCTATCATTATTCTATTGATAATGAAATGAAAAAAAAAATCTGTCAAATTTCAGATAGTCACATAATTTGAAAGTGCAACTTTGTTTTATATGCCTTTTTTTCCCAGGCTGGCTGATAGCTTTCTCAATTTCAAAAGGACGCAAAACAGAATAAGAACAAGAAATTGCCTAATCCTGAAATGATATAGTATACGATTTACCAGAGATAGTACTGGTATTCGTTAAGATCTGTCAAATTTTCTTATGAATTTTAAATATTTTGATGTTGCCCTATCCTAACACTTTTTCCTTCTTCTTCTTCAGCTCCCCCGGGGTACGTCCAGCCTGCTAGTGTAGCTGTGGTAGGGCCTCCAGTGGTTGTTGCCCCGGCAACAACTCAAGTTATTGTACAGCAAAACCAGCCTACCGCATTCGTACCTCAGAACCGCAAGGAGGCGCTGCGCTTCTTTCGGGAAATCCCGGTCCGCACCATATGTCCAGCATGCAATGCCACGGTTATTACCAGCATACACTATGAAATAGGAACATTTGCCTTTGTATGTGCTGGTCTTTGTATAGTTTTTGGGTTGGTATTTCAATACCTTTCAGTCTCTTTCGGTTATTTTTTACTTACCTATTTCTAAAACTTTTAAAATCGAGTGAGCTATTGTCACAGCGCGGCACCCGTCGTTGCTCGAAAACAAGTTACAAGTTTCTCATTATCGTTTTTTTTTTTTTTTTTTTTTTTTTTTTTTTTTTTTTTTTTTACTAATTTTTGTACATATCCTCATAAAACCTTTCAGGGGGGATCATTGAAAATGTCATCTTCCAAAATGATCAATATGAAACAATACAAGATCAGTAGGTCGATACCTTTTCAACTTCCTGTCTGCAACATATACTAAGTATAATTTTATCGTCAAATCTTTTGGGGTGCAAGTACTTAATATCTTCTGTCAAAATTGTACTTTTTAGTACCCAATTCATCAAACAAGTTGGCCAACGACTACTCTTATTAAGTGAAACATTTCATTTGAAGATATCTTCGCATCTGATGCACTACATCTTTTCAAACGTAACCGGAAGCAAACTTGTACTGGAGGTCCTCGACCAAAGTTAAAATTGTCTCTTGACATGGCCAATTTAAGAAGAAGACTTCTAATGGTTCCAAATTGACCTGGTTGGTTCTTAAAATGCTGACGCTATATTCTCTGCAGTCGCTGAACAGAATTCAACAAACCTCATGCACAGTGGTCGAGCTCCCTTCAAAGCTCTGATTTTGACCCTCTCTTTAGATATCGTCCCCTCTATTCCTATCGGCAGACTGGATGACTGATTTTTATCTACGCTTTTCTATGTAACGCTAAGCAATAATAGAATTCCTATGCCAGTATTGAACAGAAATCTTGCTATTAACAACTAATAGCACAAAAACACTCAAATACACTTTTGATTTCGTTTATTTTTAAAACAATGTATTTTTAAGCTATCAATGTTGATTTCTTTCGAAATGCATCTTAAGTTACTTTTCGTAATTGAGCGGAAAGAAAGAAATGTTGGAAAGAAAGAAAGAAATGTTTGAAAGAACGAATTGTTGGAAATTGAAAGAAAGAAAGAAATGTTGGAAAGAAAGAAATGTTGGAAAGAAAGAAATGTTGAAAAGAAAAAAATGTTGGAAATGGAAAGAAAGAAAGAAATGTTGGAAATGAAAAGAAAGAAAGAAGTGTTGGAAATGGAAAGAAAGAAAGAAATGTTGGAAAGAAAGAAAAAAAATGAAAATGGAAAGAAAGAAAGAAATGTTGGAAAGAAAGAAAGAAATTTTGGAAACGGAAAGAAAGAAAGAAATTTTGGAAACGGAAAGAAAGAAAGAAATGTTGGAAACGGAAAGAAAGAAAAAAATATCGAAAAGAAAGAAATGTTGGTAAGAAAGAAACGTTGGAAATGGAAAGAAAGAAATGTTGGAAAGATAGAAAGAATTTCTAAAACAAACGAGAGGGAAAGATAAACGGACAAAAACACGCTGTACTGAAGATTTATAACTTTTCTTCTTCCAGACTATGGTTGGGGTGTTGTGTGATTCCTTTTTTCCTGAATCTATGTAAGGATGTCCTACATAGCTGCCCACAATGTGGTCATGCCATCGGCAGGTACAATCGTGTTTGATGTCACTTACAAAATCCTCGGACAATCGTTCATTAAAATAAATAATTCTTTGTTAATATACATTATAAATACATCGTTATTTATTGTTATAATGTTCTCACTTATATTGTCTTCAAATGAAATAATTACATATAGTGAATCAAAGGTGCACATGAAAATATTGTATATGCTTTTGTCATTATATACTTTTCCAAATGTATACATGTACTTGTTCTTTTTGCCTTAAATATGCAATGCTCATTTGTCAATAAAATTATTTGTTTATCCGATCTTATTTGTTATGAAGCACAAATATATTTTATATGATAATGAAAATGATAATGAAAAACCATTAAGGACTTATAAACTGTTTATAAGTCCTTGGAAAACAGATCCTGTTATCCTAAAAGGGGATGAAATCGAAAGGAAATAGGAACACTAAATATGATTCGTAATATAATCATATTTCTTTCTTTCTTTCTTTCTAAAAAAGAAAGAAAAGAAAGAATACTGGATAACAAGGCGTTAATAATTACGCTCATTAATAAAGTGTAATCCAAGCTTCGTTCCAAGCCAGTAGCCAATTTACCTATATTTTAAAAGCACCGCCAAACGACAGCTGATTGGATAATGACAATTAACAGAATTGTTTAGATAAGAATAATGTCTGACTAATGAGAAAGTGGGTTATATATACCCTGACTGTCACACCCCATGTCAGTGCTAGCCAGACACCTGATCTTACAACATGGTCTCTGAACAGAAACTTCCCTTGAACCAGCCCCTCTACATAGATACCAACATAGAGTATTCTATGGACCCCGCCCTCTTCCCTGGGTTAGATGATCCACTACGCGCCGCAGAACCACAACTTCTGATCCACAGAGCCTGCACCTGTACGTGTTTCGTTGACGAGGAGCCCCTCCACTCCTCCCAAACAGATACCAGCTCCTCCTTATACTCCTCTGGTAGTGACATAGCAGAAACGGATCTCTTCCTTCTCATAGGTATAAATGAATCATTTATTATTTTGTTTTAAATAAGTCTATATTATATATAATAATAGATATATTTGGTTTACGCTTTGGTATTTGAAGGAAATGGTTCAATCAGGGAAATGACTTGGGAAAGGTTTTTATCACAATTACATGTATCTGTTCAAGCTAGGAATTAACATTGTTCGCACAAGTTACTCATGAAATTGATGAAGATAACGAAAATTTTGTCATCAAGAAACTTTGAAAGGATTCAGTTGTTTTAAGTTCCAAAATGCATTTCTTTGTAGATTTATTAATCAAATATCAAAAGTTAGTCCTGCAGCGGATGGTTTAAGAAGATATTTTCTAACTATGGCCCTCATGTTTAGAAAATAAGACCGGAAAACGTTCGTACAATTAAAAAAAAATGTACTCACTTTTGACAAGTAAAACCGACAAAAGTTTTGTATTGAAGACATTTATTCAAAATTTTACGCTCAATTCGGTCTAACAGGAGCTACCGATTTTTTTCTACTCTCAAAATGACTTCAAATTAAACATGCTATTCTTAATTTTTTATTTCACTTTTCAGAATCCTTTGGCGACTCCGACTCCTCTGCGTTCCAGGACACATATCCTGACTTTCTCCTGTCTTCCCCGATGTCGTCATCACCGGATATCTCCACCGAATCCGATATCTTCAGCCGTCTCTGTGAGCAGCTTGAAATTGAAGTTGAAGGAACATACAAGCGAAAGCGACTACGTAGCGATGACGACGAAAACGACGAGAACATCAAACGACGACGTAATGATGACGACGAATGTGTCGGTGCCCTCATTGACGATGTTGTAATTTTTAGAGGACTGTAAACTGCATCCATGTGTGTTAATTTTATATGCAATGTTCACAAGATTAATTTACTCGATCTGTAAACTTTGATTAAGAAAAAACAAATTTCATGTCGTTTTTGATGAAGGGCGAACTCTTCTTCTTGCACAATCAGGCCTGAAATTTTCTGTACGTTATTATGTGTAAAATATGTTCAGAATCTATACTTCTTGAATACTTTTTGTTTAATCAAGTGTATATCTATTTATATATATTCCTAATAAAAAACAAATACAAAAGATTGAATTTTCCTTTAACACTATCCATACAGAAGCCAAAACAAAAGAAAATGTAAACCAAGAAATAATAATAATAATTTTAAAAAACCATGTGTTTGCGAAACACGAATATCCCCGTTTGCATCTTTGATAGTAAAACAGCAGAAAGGTAGTTCACATTTTGAGGTCGAGGTCAGTAGTGTAAGGCACCTGGGTAGGTGGGTAGTATTTTTAGAACAGGGGAATTCCGTGTTTTGTGTATAGGAAAGGGGAATTCCGAGGGGAATTCCATGTTTATTTATAGAATGGGGAAGTCCATGGTAAATTCCAAGGGAATTCCCAATTCTATATTTAGGTGTTTGGAAAGTCCCAGACCTATATTTAGGAAAATTCTAGATGATTCTGATGACTACTTTTCTAAAAATAGAGGTGGCCCTGAAAAGGGCCGTTTTTGTTGTTGTTGATTTCTACTGTGTGCATAGACAGCAGTGATCTTCGTGTCTGATCTCAGGTGGAGCACTGGGGACTGCTCTGGCATTCTGTATCCCTTGTAGAATAGAGTACATCGTCTTGAGTACTTTTCTGGTCTTCTTCAGTTCCTCTATGATTACGGTTTGGTTTTGCTGTAATAATTTAATTCGTATTTCCTCGGAACATTTCCTCCTCTCCTCCACTATGTGTTTTACCTTCTTAGGGTCGGGCTGCGGCGGTCTTTTGGGTGGTTCGACCTTGGCTGGTAGGGTCGGATAAAGGTTCTGTACCTCCATCGGTATGACTTGTTGTGGTATTGGTTGCTGTGGTTGGCCATTGGTCTGTTTGTCCAATTCCAGCTGTTCGTTGAGGATGGACATCAAGATTGGGAAATCGCTTTCAGTTACTTCCATGTTGAGTTGTCAGGAAAGACTGCTGAACTGACGAGTGCGTGCTGTATTTATAACCTATAGTGCGGACGTGAGAGTAAACCCAAAACATGTCAAGCGGGATTGAACCTTTCAAAAAATTTTACAGTGACGGTTTTCATGAGAATACATCTTCTTAAAGCATACTTGATGAATGAAATATGGGTTTAAAAGTTACCATTTAATGTATTCTATCAAAAATACCACAAATTTTCACGAAAGCATGACCTTTTCTTTCATTATGTGTCTTATTCTAGAAAAAATGTGACCTTATTGTATGATTACATATATAGGATTGAATACTCTATGATTCTAGAAAGTGTGACCTTATTGTATGATGAGTCACCATATCTTTAGAATTCCCGCCAAAACCAGACATTGTTTACATGGGGCGTACTCTCACGTCCGCAAGTACTAGCATAAATAGGAGAGGTTTGAGCAGATGTGCTTCACTCCTTGCGAGAACAATCGAGAAGAAGAAGACGAAAATGAATTCATACGATTATTTCGAAACATCACAGAAGTTGACCGAGCATGCCGAAAAGCTGCTGGCCATGGCAAAGTATTTCCAGGCGATGGGGGAGAAGATGATGTACAGAGAAAACTATCCCTATCCATCCGGTAGAGAAGACTGGGACCAGGAGATTAGGGCAGAGGAAAAGAAGAAAGAGGTAAAGAAGAGGCGGTATAGTTACCGCATGTTTGAGCCGAGCAGTACCACCACCAGCAGTACAATAGTCGAGCCGCCCACAATACCAGCAATGATCATCGACGAGGAGGAGGATTGGGAGCGGGAAATAAGTCTATGCCCGGAGCCCATTTTCAAGGTGCCTACAGTACCGGCTAAAATGAAAGTGGAACAATGGCTCTCCTCCTGCCCTACCTGCAAGTCCAAGAGGTGTTCACACCGTCACTAGATGACTTTTTTAGTCACAACAAAACAGCCCTTTTAAGGGCTACCCACATGTTTCGAAAAAGTAACCATAGTTTCAGACGCTATCAATATAAAACCCCAGTCCCTTACAACTAAGAGTTCATTTCACAAGTTGCATTGAAACAAGACAGACACACACGCAAAAAATAAAAAATGATGTATAGTTTATCCATTGCACGTTACATCATGAAAGATCGTACTTATCCCCACAATTTCGACGGTGACCATTTCAATACGTGGGCAGAACAAAAAGTCAATTCTTTTTTCGACGAAAGGAATTGGGTACCATGTACGGAAGAAGACGTGAGATTGGGAGAGGCGTGTTTCAACGACGAATGTAGTGACCCCGAGGACGGATTGAAATTGGTGCATCCCGAAGACCCTAATATGACGATCATTGCTTACTGTCAGTGTTGTAGAAGTCACCATTCGAGAATCTTGGAAAAAGAAATCAAAGACAGAGTGGTGGCATGGTGTAAATACGTGGCCTGGGATCGTTTCGAAAGTCAACGGGACTTGGTGGAAGAATTCAAAAAGAAGAAGAAAAAAGTGACATTTGATGTGTAATGTTATGTATATAGATGTTGTGTAAAAAATAAAATATGTGGAACTGGTGTTTTGTTTTTTGGACTTACTTCTGACTACTTTTCTAAACATATGGTTGGCCCTTAAAAGGGCCGTTGAATTTGATGGTAACCACCTATTAACAATAGGGGCACTGGCGTGGTCTCCTCCTCCTCCCGGATCTCCTCCTAGTCGTCACTTCTACCTGTCTCTGTAACTGCCTCTTCAGCCTCGTCACCTCTGTCCGTAACTCTTTGTTCTCTTCTATGAGTCCTTCCAACCAGGCGATGATTTCCTGGTTGGTCAAGTATTGGTCGGACTGGTCCGCTGGTGGTGTTGACTGGGCCGCTGGTGACGCTGGTTGGGGTGCTGCTGGTGGAGGTGGTGGTGGTGGTGGTGGGGCCGATGTAACTGCCCCATCATCTCTCTCCATAATAAAAACTAAATCCAAAACCGCCTTCTCGTCCTCCGATAATCTCGCTTTAAACTCCATCTTGCTCGTCTTCGATCAAATGATTGAGTGAAGCGGTTAAAAGATTCTCCTCCTATTTATGCTAGTACTTGCGGACGTCGAGGAAAGCCCCTAATCGACTTTCTGAACAATCAGTACTCTCTTTCCCGTTTGGCGCGCAAATTGTCCAATCAGCTCCTCGTACAAAGGCCAAGGTTGTCCGCCCAGGTTACATCCCATCTTGTACGGGAAAGCCATGGTATTTACCTCAAGGTCACCTAATGCTTCTAAACATTCTCGAAACCATTGTGTACGTTCTTCCCGTGTATCACGATAGGGAGGAATGTAACGTTTATGTCTTTGGTATGCTGTACCGTAATCCCATTGTGCTAAGAGGGATACGATGTATTGGTGGTGACTGTAATATGTGACGATGGTACCCGGTGTGCCTCTATCTGGGTAGACAGCCAAGTTTCTACCCCCTTGTGACCTTCTCCGACCGTATACATCGGACTCTGGATATCTTTGGGCAATGGTTAAACTCAATCCATGGGGACGTACGCAAAGACAATTGACGACGTGCGCTATGGCTTCTACCTCTAAAGTCAAAAGATCACCTCTTACGTATTCGACAGACATGATTGAAATGTTACTAGATTTTGTAATCCTTCATATATATATAAGAAAAAAGAGATCACGTGACATTCAATACTTTAATTCTATACAAAGTTCAATGACAAACAAAAAGTTCAAGGACAAATATTCATATGTTCAATGACAAACAAAGTCAAATGTTCAAGGACAAAATGTTTATGTTACAAAAAAGTCACTGTTGCATCTCTTCATTGTATCGTCTGCACTTGGGACAGATTTCCAGCATTTGTTGATTTTGATGATCGTCGGCACCTACACATTCGGGATGAATGGCCGCATAGATGACCTCTTTGACTTCGGGTTTTTCCTTTTTCATCTTTTTCTGGGTCAGACGTTTCGGTTCCTTTTTCTTTTTGATGAATTTCAAAACTTTTAGTCCGATCCGTGTCGCTACAAAGTCGACGGAACCGTCATCGAGATGAACGAACTCGAACTTGCATTGTTTCGTGGGTTTGTCCACCAATTCGAAATGGCCACCCAAGTGTTGATCCATTTGTTCCTGAAATTTCATCAGTTGTTTGACATCTCGTTTCTGTTGTTTCTCCAGTTGTTCGCGATGAACAATTTCTTGATATTTCATAAAGTCATCGTACGAATCGATCCCCATCTTGTGCCTTTGTTCTTGATAAGCGGCTATTTCTTTTCTCAGTCTTTCACATCTTTGTTCAGTGTCGTCATCTTTTTTAGTGTCTTGAGTTTTATCGACAGTAGCAGTAGCAGCAGCAGCGTTCTGTTCACACGTCTGTTCCATTCTGAAGTTTTTGTCTGAATGAAGTGACGCTTGAATAAAAGTTCCTTATATTATGTTCAAACGACCTTGAAATTACCACCGCCACATCTGACCTCAAAGAACTATTTTAAAATCTTAAAATAGAAATTTCTGGAGTCGGGTAATTCTTCAATGGCATAGACATCAGGTAATTCTACTGTTTTTAAGTCATCGTCATCGATACCATTGGCAAGGAATCTTATCACCGACTTTAATTGTATAAACCTGAGACTAAGTCCCCATCCGGATAATTTGAACTTGTTTCCTTTTTTAACCCATTCTCTTCTATCTATTCTACGTTCTCCGTCACATTCAATGACTTTGATAAATCTATCGTCGACCGAATCGATGGAATCTTCTTGTACTTGGTTGATGTAAATCCTGATGGGATGAGGTATCTGTTCTAAGAGTAGTTCTCTCTTCAATGGATTTTGACATTCTCTGATCACTGCTCGGGCAGCCATGTCTTGTAGAGATTGCATTTTGAATTGACTCATTAACTTTAACTTGCATCCCTCGTCTGGTTTCTTCAACGGATCCATGGCTTTGATGGTATTGTTCAAAAAGTTTCTTGTATATATGTACACGGGAACGTCCTTGACCTTGTTACTTCTTCAGTTTAAATCCGTGTGCACTTGACCTTTGAAATCCCAGGACATCCATCTTGTCTTCCAGGTCGTGCCTTCTCAAGGTCGCAGGTAGTAACGAATTGGCCCAGTAAATGTGTCTCATGTCGGTAACGGTACACGTGGGTGGCACGGACACGCGGTTGTACGCGTGTCGACACGTACACATGCATCTGCCGTTAATGGGGCAGTATAGGATGGGTTCTAAGAGTCTTTTGGCGGCACGGCGTCTGACATTTTTCATGTAGGCACATTGGTGATTGAGTCTACAACACACCCGTTTCTGTTTACTGGGTATGATGATCAGTCTGTCTCTTTTGTCCGATACTTGAAAGAAAGTGTTATCTGCCACCCGGATACCGTACCCGTACTCTCGAGGTCCTCTCGTGCCGAATGCCCAGTGATACCAGTAATCGATCATGTCCACGTGCACTTGATTGATTAAAATCCGGATTTGTTGCGGTATCTGTTTCAATAGTTTCTCTCTTTGAAGGGGTGGTTGAATTTCCTTAATGACTACTCTGGCAGCTAACGTTTGAAGGGTAGGCGTCTGCTGGACGGGTCGCCTTAAATGGTACCCGATGAAATCTTGATCGTAAGGTAGCAAGTTCAATTCCCTCCTCACTCGTCCATACGTATGATATTCGTTAGGTCGATAATCGTCCGTGTAATACACCGTGTGATTATACGTGTCCTCGTCTGGTATCTTTATCGGATTCATGATTTGATACTGATGCCAACAATCCAACGTCTTTTATATATATACATATATGTACACGTCCTTGACCTTTTAACCGCACACCATTTTGACATATTTGCACTGAGGACTGAATCTAGCATGTTCTTTGTAAGCGCAGTCGTTAGGTTCCCAGAACTTGAGTCCTAATCCACATTGGAAGCAGACGACCTTGTCTCCAATCTGGGAATAGAATAATCCAGAACGTGCCATGTCCTCGACCTTGGGACCTCGCAAGTATCTAGGCCAAGAGTCCTTGAACGTTTTGAGACGTGTTGAATATCCCACGTATTCTGGATACAGCGGTTGTAAACTGTAGACTTTCTGAGGTTCGGGAGCCAGAACTATTTCTTGTTCTATACTGCGGCGATAAGTAGGAGTAGCAGGAGGAGGAGGAGGAGACTTCTCTTCCCATAATCTATAGTAAGAAGGTACCGAATCGGTTTCGATATCGTTCTGGATAGAATGCTTGGCAAAACCACTAGCGTCCATCGAAGAGGTGCTTCCTTGTCCAGCCATCGTGAACAAATGATGGTGTGGAGAAGAAAACAGCTCTTTTATAAGAAAAAAAAGTCACGTGATTCAATTGCAACTGTTTAATGGTACCCCGCTAACACAACGTGTCCGACAAGGATTAGGGTCGTCCCATTGTCAGACACTTACAATTTTATTGTGTAATACAGAAATATATACAACATGAAATGTTCAAAGAATAAAAAGGCCATCATAGTTTCGAGCAAGTCCGGTGGCGGTCTTTTCGACGTGGTCGACACTTTTGGCATTTCTGGGGAGGGACTGGGGGGATCCGATATCGTCTCCGAAACCATTGGTACACGTAACGGTCGTTCCAAAGTTTCTCCATCCCCCGGGGTGTTTTGGGATGAGGTAGTATCTGGAACGGGTTCCGAAGTCCTTGACTTCTCTTCTTCAGGAAATAAATGCAATAATGTCCGCATACGCTGGTCTCGTCGCTTTGATAACACACTGGATTGTACGTCATTTGTCGACATCTCGATACCATAAACCTTTCAAATTCCCGGAGGGGTGGTAATCCGTAACTGTCAAAGTATTCTCCTATCCCGGTACGGGGATCGATGTAGATACACACCCAATGTTCACCTGGTTCCGATGCCGTATCCGTATTCAAGACGAACGTTTGACCTATAGACGTCGAGGGTAAACGGTCCCTAGCATACACCCCGCCAAAATGAGGACCCACGTCGGGATCTTGGGATAATATATCGTAGATCTGAGAGGTGTTTAGTCCTTGCATGATTTGTTAGTAATCCACACTGACTTCTCTCTGCTTGTTGATCTCCAACACGTTGTCGAATTCTCCGTACACGATACAGTTGATGGTTGATGCCAAGGCTGCTGAAAACTGCAGTTCTATTCTCATGTTCCCGGTTTTTATCAGGTGAAATTTTTCGAAACTCTGAGCATTCTGATCCGGAGTGAAATCGTAACCCCACAGGGTAAATCCTTCACCGTATTCTTTGTAGCCGATGGCGGGTGCCCAGTCTTCTCCGATACGTCCCAAAGCTTGATACAGGGACATGTATGAGCGCAGGTAAAAGTTATTGGCAAAATCGGGTTCAAAAGGGCGGGTATTCTGTGTTTCTCCGTTCAGGCTGATCTCCACCTTGGTACAGTTGAAATGTTGAAAATTGAACGGGTTGGTATCGATACTCCCGTTAAAGGCTGTATTCAACACCATGCCCAGGAAGACTCTCTTGGGTAATTGTCCGGCAAAGACGTTGTCCGTGATTTTAGAGCGGGTACCGGCAGGAATGGTGAAGGACTTGACTTCTACCCGTCTCAAGGGATACTTGGCCGTACTGCTATTCAATAATGCGTTGGCTCGATTGATGATACCGGGCATCGGACGCACTTTGCGTACAAATAACATCATGCTGGAAATCTTGATTTTTCCGTCGGCAGTGCCAAACAAACAGAGAGGGGTGCTGGCACGATTGAATCTCAGACGTACATCGACACCGTTGACCAGGTAATTCTTTTGTTGAAACATGTCCAAGTGGAGACGATCAAACAGTTCCACTTCCTTACTTTCCTTTATCAAATTGTGTCTGGCTTTCAGGGAAGCATTGTATGCGGCGGCAGTTTTGTCGTCTTCGTGGGGATTCCCCGTTTCCATCTTTCCCCCTTCATCTTTGACCCATAGATTGCTGGCTTTGATAGATTTCTTCAAGGTATCGGGTCTGTAAGACAACAAGGTCTCCAAATAGGCTCGATACGGATACGTGTTGGTACTGGGTGAAATGATTTTTCCATTCAAGGACAGATCGATCTCGTTAAACATGCTGTGTAAGAAATTGTTGACCGGGGTCGTCTCGGTATCGTCGGCCAAATCGGTGTTATTGGTTTGGGTAATCTTGAGTTTGATGTACACGTAAGTCTGTGTCAAATCCAAAAAGTCTTCACCGTGACCTTTGATCTCGAATTCCACTGGTGCTCCGGCATTCCTGTTGTCTATGGCATTGAGAGGATAGTATTCTTCCCATTGAGCTTTCTCTAAAACGCTCATGGTTTGGGGAACCCGATCAATCTCTAATCCCTCCGTCGAACATTCGCATGATTCGCGGTGCATCATCTTGGACACTAATCAAAGATGTCTATCGTTCTTTTAATGATTCTTTTGACTTTTTTTCTATCAATCCTACTGGCTTTTCTCAATCCTTTTCCCAGAATCCTCCTGAAAGCTGCTGACCTTTTCCTCTTCCTGAAAGCTGCTGACCTTCTCCTTCCACGACCTCTTTGCAAATGAGGCCTTGACCTTTTGACACGGCTTTTATGGGTACGTCGAGAGGCGGCTGAGGATGCTGGTGGTGGTGGTACTCTTCTTCTCTTCTTTCTTCTCATGCGATCTACCACGGCTTGCCTCATATTCTTTTGATGGGTCTGTACCTGTCTCTTTGGTGCACGGGCGTCTCTCATCACGTAGGGGGCTTCCCTGGCGGCCGCGTATGCAAATTGTTTACCCCGGGTCATTAACGAGTCTTTGATAGGTTTACCGTGCATCAGGTCTAGTCCCACATGAAAAGCCGACTTTAAAGCTTGGGGACCAATTCGCTTCATGGCCGCTTTGGCTATATCCATGAATCCTCGTCCCGTCTGATGATAAGGTCTCATCCAACGTCCCACATACCCTCCCCCTCTTCTTCTCTGTCGCGGAATTCCTCGATGTACGATCATAATTGCTTTCTCCGGAAGTGTAGTTTCACGATGGCTTTACCGGAAAAGAATGGCACTTTTTCTCCCATGTCGTTCCTTATATGGATATCCACCGTGTCGAAATAATGCTTGCTGATCGGAAGGTACTCCCGATGTCTTCCTTCCCATTGCGCATGGCCATTGGTATTGTTCTCTTTCTGGTTCTCAAAAGGAATGATTCTCATCAACTGTAGATTCTGTGAACCCACAATCTGTGTTTGCACCACATCACTGTACAAGTACAAGCCACTCATACCCATGTAGACGTCCGGTGGTACGGGGGCTAATTGGTTGGTACGTAACCAATGAGTGGGATGACTACCGTGTTGCGTGGTGAGGAATCCTAGTTGTAAGGCTAACCGATTACAGAATCGGACGAAATAAAAATGTTTCAGATTAATGGTAGCTCCTGTAAATTCCAACGCCACACGATTGTAGGCCGTGTTGTATGTCAATCGAATCTTGTTAGGGTTGGGGGGATTGGCATCAGAGCCTTTCATCACCGGATCAATGGCATGTTCCAAGGCGTAATTGATTTCATCCACCAGTTCCCGAGCCGATCGATAAAAACCATGTTTAATCGCAATCCTGAAGATATTGGCCCTAGGGTTTTGAACTACACCTTCATCATTGATAGGTCGTGCTAGTCCTGGAATCTCACTCAATGTGTGGGGTGTTCTACTATTCATAGTAATCAGGTATCGATTGGTATCCGAAGCGTGCAAATTAAAACTCCCAACAGCTTGATAGTAATAAGGCACCACGATTTCAAAGTAAATACAGCCGTCATCCACATTATTCAGAACGGTAGGATACACTACTTCCGAAAGGGCCACTTCCCAGTCTCTTTCCTCTAATTTCATAGTTTGAGGTAATCGTGTTCGAAACGTTGAAATGGTATTTTCCGGGAAATCCCGCATCGATCCATCGCTGGGTAAAGTGACGTAAAAGTCACTCATGATGATGATCCTTATTGGTGTGTCCTTCTTCCAGGTAGTTTAGATTCTGACATCTTTAAGGTGGGACTGGGCATTATATAACCCATGCAACCACTCAACATGACCATCCAAAATTCTTTGTTGTCTTTGTCCAGGGCTAAGCAAGCGATGCTGGCTATAATGACCGTCATGGCTAGAATCATTTGAGCAAAGAAGACGATCTGTCCTTTGGGTAGAGCTTCACCACACCATTTCCAACGTACGGAGGTGGTAGAGGGTTCTCTACTCCCCAATCCCACGTCTACCGTATCATGTCCTTCTGGGGGATCCATGAATCAAAACTAGGAGGATATCCTTTCCACCGTACCAACACTTCCTCTATCGTTTTCTTGCCCACTTTCCGTTTCCGGGTTTTCAAAATGTCTTCCACTTCGTACACGTCGTCTCTCTTGATCACTTTCTGTAATTCCGACTCGTAAAAAGTACCTTCCAATTCTTCGCCGTGATCGTCCTGAACCACGTAAGCGTAAGGTACGCGTCCCACCACTCGACGTTTAATGGTAAACAGTTCCGTCGTCCAATTGGGGAGATATCCTTTCTCGAAAGTGTGTTTGGCTTTACTGATTCTGACGCGATCACCCGCCTTATATATAGGTTTCTGCTTCTTCTTCTGGACTCTTTAAGGGGCATAGGCATACAACCAGACGTCCAAAACGTTTTGGTGCGTCACGTCCCGAGGGGCTCTCCCGATGGTGGAATGCTTGGTACTGTTGTAGCCTTTAACCAAACGGGGCAAGACCTCCACGTATCTCCTGGTTTTCTTGTGGGTAAAATATTTCCACATCCGTCCTTTCAAGGTCCTTTGAAACCGTTCTACGATACTGGCTTTGGTTACCGTGTTATGGGTGGTGAAAAAATGAATGTCTTCTTCTTTCAACATCTTTTGAAATTCCTTGTTGAGAAATTCTTTGCCTTTATCCGTTTGGAAACGTCTAGGTTTGCGTCCTTTAGCTCTTTTCAAGATGGCACCAAACCCTCGGATCATTTCTTTTGACGTTTTGTTTTTCAAAGGTTCCACCCAGGCATACTTGGAAAAGACGTCGATGACGCAGAGTAAAAAGGTGTTCTTATCGTTCCAGTCTTTCATGCTAGAGACATCGGCTAAATCCCCTTGCCACTGTTCGTCCATGGTAGACACGATGGTACGACTACGTCTGAATTTACGTTTGATCGGTTTGTGTAACGTATACGTCGATTGTTCTTGTATCCAATCCACTACCTCTTGTTTACGCACCACTTTAGGATAAATACGTTTGGCCTCTCTGTACAAAGCCTGTATGCCGGCAAAAGCCACGGGACTCTCGGGATCGTAATACAAACGGTGTAAGACAGAAGGTAAATCTATTTTTTTCCGAACAACCATTTTTGAGGTGAGGAAAAGCCGGTGGGGAGTCTCAACCAACTTTTCTCCAAGTCCGACTGACTTTTCTTCCCCATGCCCGGTGTTTTTATACGTGGAGGTGTGGCTAAAATGGTAGAAGCGTCGACAAATCCACTCTCTTCGTCATCCTCGTCATCCGAATCTTTGCGGGCCGCCGCCGCTGCCAGCGTGGGTAAAGTAGGTGTCGATGAAGCGGCCGGTTGGCTAGTGGACGGTTTGGGGGAGGGTGCCACTTTAAAATGTTTGATGAATTTGGCATTCCTGACGTAATCTCTGGGCATATTCATTTCACTCAATCCTCGACTAAAAAGTTCGATGCCTTGAGGACGGTATCCTTTCCGTTCCGTGGAACGCACCGAATCACTGACCAAATCGATGATGTTGGCATTGGGAATCACTCTACCACGGTACTTGACCCGTCCTTCGGGATCCCACGATAATATTTGAGGATGACGTTGCATGTGTTGTAGCATCATCTTGGCTTTTCCACGCATGGGTTTAGGGGCACTGGACACGATCTGATCGATCAATTCTTCGGCCGGAGGTTCTATCGTAACGTCATTGGAAGCTGCTGATGCTGTATTAGTAGGTGCAGTAGGTGCTGGTTTCGTTTTGGTCTTATGTAAATAGGTTCGGTACCGATGCAGTTCTTGTCCATACAAAGCAGCCTGTTGAGCCGGAGTCAAGTCTCCTCGTTGATTCAACGTGTCTAACGTTTGACCCGCTTTGACGGCTGCCGTTACTTCGGGGGGATAAGGTAAAGGATGGGGTAAAGATAAAATATCTTTTTCCCGACTCTGCTGCATCTCTTCCAAAAAGCTTTGAGGTACCAATACCATCTTGCGGGCCATCTTAGATTCCTTTTAGTAATAAAGGTGCGATCATGGATATCAAAGGTAAAATAGGTAATCCTTTACCGGTTTGACGGACCAGTGTTCTGCGGCGTTGTTGCACGGACAAACCCGGTTGCACCAGTTTCCTTAACACGTGCTTGCTAGGTGCCAACTTGCGTTTCTGACACTTGCTTAATGGTACCACCCCTTTTAAAGTGTTGTAAATGCACTCGCACAATTTACTTATGGTAGCGTTAGGTGCTTCTTGTAACACACGTTGTTTGAACTTGGTGGAATATCCTTTGTTAGCCAACAGTCTTAGGATATCCGCATGCGGTTTTAATCCACTCTTGCCCATGTTACTCCATCTATGTCTGGGTACACTATGACCTTTTCATTCCACCTCGCTGCCTTTTATACACGTTTGACCATTTTCCAAGGTCCCCCTCCATCTCCCAATTTCTTGCGCGCCGTAAACTTGACGTTTTTTCTTCCGGGGGCATACCGTATGTGTTGGGTGGGACCCGACTGTGGGGATAAGCGTATGTGTTGGCGGGAATGAAAAAAGGTACCCGGCTGCGGGGATAGGCGTGGGCGAGAGGGACCCGGCTGCGGGGATAGGCGTTGGGTAGAGGGACCCGGTTGCGGGGATAGGCGTTGGGTAGAGGGACCCGGTTGCGGGGATAGGGGCAGCATGGCTTGTAAATGGGGAGGGAGACCTATTTGACGGTCTAATGCTTGCAAAGCCGTCGTGGCCGGTGCACTTAAAGGGGTGGACGTCAAAGGATGAAAGGTAGCTCTTCCCGTTCTTTGAAACTCGTCGGCACTGGCATATCCAACAGGTGTAGCTATGAGTCTTTGTGGGGTCTTCTTCTTCTTCCTCTGGGGTGATTTCTTTTTTTTCTGGGGTGCTGCCTTGGGTGCTGCTGCTGCTGCTGCTGCCTTGGGTGCTGCTGTCTTCTTTTTCTTGGGTGCTGCCTTCTTAGGTGCCCTCCTCCTTCTAGAAGATTTTTGAGGGGAACCGGTTTTGTATCCTCCACTCTTTTTGGAACGTATCGTATAATATTTCCGACGATTAGGTTCACGTTGCGGCCATTGTAGCATGGTACGGATGATGATGCCACCTAAAAACCCGGCACCTCCTCGTCTCAGGATGATTTGACGTTTTTCGTCTGCCGACGAGTGTCGATCCGCTAAGGTTTTCAAGAGCTCGAAATTTCTCTTGACGTAGTTTTGGGTAGGTTTGGTCAAGGGTAAACTCCCGTTGATCATATTACGGGCACCCATACTGAACCATTTCAACAAGGCTTGACGTCCCAAATCCACCAAGTCTTGACGTTTGTTATCATCTTTTTCGTTCCGTAGTTTTCTTAAAATTTTCACCAGTTCACTAGAGGCCGAAGGTAATGCCATTTTTTCTTTGATGCGATCGCAGTCTCTACCAGTGTGATACTGACGTCAGAATAGGTACCACACTCATTTTTATATGTTTTTGGGACTGTACACCACGATCCCTCCTGCCAGGGGGTGGTGGAACACGTCCGTTCTCAACCGTAAAGTATCGGGAGTAGTGGGTGTCATGTCTACCACCAAGTACCCGTGGGGTTTACTGGTAGCATCCTGGTACGCATAATTCAAACAGGGAAGTTTTAATTGTCTGGACAACACTTCAACTTGTGATTTATCTCGGGGATTTTTAAACAAGACCATGTAATGTGTATTGAGACTGATGGTGCGGTGATGGGTACTGCGGTCAAAGACGTTTTGTGTAATGTATACGACACTGGTATTACGATGATGTGCTTTGCGTGTAAACCAATCTACAATGTATTCACCGCTATGACCACCCATCATGTCGTCAAAGACCAACAAGTGTCTGGTGTTGAGGTCTGACACCAAGATTTCGTCTTCTGGTGGAATGTCCTTGACAAATTTGACTTGACCTTGCATACTCTCGTAAGCTTTTTGCCATTCACGATAACACCAGACTAC
The DNA here is from genome assembly GCA_028142955.1 of Pinctada fucata. Classification (NCBI taxonomy): domain Eukaryota; kingdom Metazoa; phylum Mollusca; class Bivalvia; order Pterioida; family Pteriidae; genus Pinctada; species Pinctada fucata. The sequence continues at coordinate 63,048,265 of AP027103.1, read as the reverse complement.
TTTTTGAGGAGGAGGATGAATGACCTCGTCCTTGTATCGAACCAATTGTTTGACAAATTCGGTTTTACCGGAACGACTGGGTCCGGCGACCACCATGGTAAACTCGTGTTTAAACACGAAAGCACTCAAATCGTCTAACGTCTGTACGTGAGTACTCATGTTGAAAGAATGACAAGAGAATGCAAAGAACATTTTATTTATAAAGAACAAACAAAGTTTTCTATAAACGTATTTTCAAGAGAATGAATGTAAGCCAGAACTAAGGTATACATCATAGGTATGTCATCATCAAACACTTGTGGATCATTAAACATGAGACGTAAGAAAAATATAAAGTCTTGCATGAAAGTTCCATCTTTACCGCCTTCAAACATGGCGTTGTAAGCTCCACAAAATCTCCAAAAACACTGTCTGTCTTTACATCCCGGACACTTGTGTCTCAGTCCCGACATCCGTAAGTTCATGCCTATGATACAGGTAATGATGTGATGCAGTGAAAACGACAAGTATTCGATCAGTGGGTAGGAGGGCAGTACAGCGTCATGGCTACTTTGGGCGTCTTTTTGGTGACCAGGATACATGGTGATCCGTCTTTAAATGTTCTCAAAATAAAGTGTTCGTCCCAATCCCAATCGATGTAAGGACAGTCCGCCGTACAAAAGTATCCAATCAAAGTTAGCAAAGTCAAAAACATCAGGCTGCTTCAATCAATCTTTGTCTGTTGTTACGACGTATGGCTCGTCTCAGACGTTCGAAAAAATCATCAAAGTCTCTATGGTACCTTCTTCTTCCTTGGAACCAATAGTATATGTACAGTAAGACAGCCAGCAACATTCTGAATGAGTTGTGAAAAGAATCAAGTCTTTATATATACAAAATGTTTAAACGTCCTTGACCTTTCAGAATCCGTAAGGTAAAGTGTTTAGGTTTTCCAGAATCTGACGTTTGTCATACACGATACGATAGTCCTTGGTCATGTCCTTGGAAAATAATTTGTGATCTTTCCCGCGTACAATCTTGGATGGGTAAGTGACCGTGACCTTGTCCACATCTGTTTGATTCAGTACCATGTTTTTCATCGTTTCGAAATTGATGATTTGACTAGTCTTGTAATCCAAGGTCATACCCTTGACTTTGCACACGGTACTACCGTCGTTCAATTGGTAAGCGTAATTCTTGGGTCCGCCCGACACGAAGGTAGTGATCTTTTTCCCGCCTAATTCGTCGGTCCAACATCCCAAACTATCTAAGATGGGGGGACTCCATTTGTGATCGTCGTGTACGTAGATGATGCTGTCGGTATCAAAGTACAGGACTCTGTCGTCCAATCGGCGCAAGGCATCGTACAATTTCAAGCGGGCTAAAGCTGTAGTGTAGCAGGCGATCACTACGTTGCCGAAATTACAAGGCGGTACGAAGTCGTCGTTCTCGGAAAAGTCGGCCAAGATGAGGTCCAGTTCGTCGTTCTCCTGGTTCTGAATCAGTTCTAAATGCATCACCTTCTTTGTATCGTCCTGCATCAGTTCCAGGAGTTCTCCACGATCCGACAAGTACCTGTAAATGTACAAATTAGTATTAATAAAATATCGTTTGAATAAAAGATAATACAAAAAATATGATTTTAGATTTGAAATAAAACCTTACCTGTTCTGAGTCAGTTGTTGGCGTTGTCCGAATTTTCCCCATAGACAGTTTAAAAACATCTTAGCTATGGTACGTAGGACGGGGTTTTTGTTGACATCTCCTAGTCTGATCCCTTCTCTCCGAAACACTTCTTTGATGAATTCGGCTTTCTTTTCCACGGTGTCACATTCAGGAGGAAATCCGCTAGCTTCCTGTTTGATTTTGAGGAAGGTGTCAATATAGTCTTTGAACAGGGTCCTGGAGGTCTGAGGGAAATTCCACACTTCGTGGATACAGTCCATAACATAACCCATTTCCAAAGCCATCTTAACTTCCTCGATCACCCAAGTTCCGGTCAAGGCTCGTGCTTGGGCGTTGTGTTGACATCGGTAGTCCGGGCCGATCTCTTCTTTCATCTCCACGCAGGTGCGGCAGAGGGGGAACAATAGTTTACCTCCGTAACGGTAAGGTAATACCGGATGGTACAATTTACGTGGCGGTATGATGCGGCATTTGACTAAACCCGTGTAATCTCTGATATCGTCAAAGTTCTCGGTAATCAGAACCGGATGTCCGATAGGGAAAGTCCCGTGTTTTAGAACAGAGGGATAGAGGGAACAGACATCGATGTAACGCATGTCTCCTTCGTCACAGTAGAGTCTAGTGGCATTAGTTCTACCACCAAATAAAGCATCTCTGGGTTGTAAGGGGTCCACGATTTCCTCGGCCATTTTCTTGGCGAACGCTCCGAATTCCGGATCCTCCTTACACCGACGATCGTAATCGTGCTCCCAAATGTGTTCTACTCTAAATCCCAACTCGTTCAAAAAGTTCTGACGGTCCTGGGTGGCTTGATACAGTTGCTGAAAGGTGCAGTCGTGTCTGACCGGATGTTCCTCCAATTTCATGTTGGGGTAGCATTCGGGGCACCCGTGCCAGAAGCAACCGTAGAACTCGTAGACGGTCTGCATGTTCATGTTGTAGCCGTCGATGGACAGGTGGGCTATCTTCATTTCTCCTCCGTTCCTGGCATGGCGGATGTCCTGGTTAGTCTCATGGGCAATCCATCGCAACCATCTCAAAGCTTTGATGGAGTACTTTCGTTCGGGTGAGTATCCTTCCGGGGGTAAGATGGCTACAGTTTCCCTAGGCATGAAGTTGCGGCGGAAAGCTAGATTGGCTGTACTGGCAAAGGTAATGCATTCCACGAACGGATCCACTTTGACGAGGGACAGGAGGGTGCCTCTGAATTTACCGCAACAACGTCTCAAGATGTCTACGTCAGACCGACAATACTCCTCCATCTCTTTAGCAAAGTTGAACTCCTCTCTCCTCTGGACTTTGTCGTTGTACCAGGCCAGGAACTCCTCTCGGGCTTTACCTCTCATCCCGTCGGGTATGTAAGTCTCGATAGGTGGATACAATCCCACATAGTTTTGGTTGGCTGTAGTGTTGAAGAGGTGAGGGAAGTAACCCTTCTTCAACTCGGTCAGTCCAAAGGCAGATGGTAGACGGCTCAAGGCATCGGGTAGGAAGTTGTACGAGTCCACAAACCTCACACCGTGCGCAGACATCGTCATGATTTTAGCACCATTCATCAGTACCTGTTTAAAAATAAATAAAGTTTTTGAATTTCAAATAAAGTTAGTTTAGTTTAGAAATATTCAAGAAAATTTAAAAATCAAAACTTACATCTGGTTTGATGCAGGCTCGGTTGACCAAAAAGTGGAGGATGAATTGACCGTCGTATCCCTTCATGTTGTGGGCGATGGCTGTGGCTCCCTCATGACACATTTTCTTGTGTTTACCGTCACTAGAACAGGTGTTGAATAACCAAACCATGAATTGGTCCAGGGTGGTCTCCCCCTTAAAAATGACTTCGCGTCCGCCTCCCGGTAGGTTGGAACATGTCTGGCAGTAATCTTCAATAGGTAGGTTAATGCAAGCTTCACAGGCCCGGTGTACCACGCAAAAGTTAGGGATATGCTCTCCGGTTTCCTGGGTGCACTCGAAATCGTAGAATATGTACAGGTCGCTCTTCTTCTTTTTCTTTTTCGGGATAGGTACTGTCTGTACGTAGCACAAGTGTCCCTCTCCCACCTGCTCTTTACAGATGTTACAGTAATGGTCTTTATCTGCGCATTTGTGGACATCTTTCAAACGCTTGGTGATCCAGCTACCGCATTCCTCGCACCTAGTCATCAGGTCGCATACGTTATTACCGGCCTTGTTAGGTTTGAAATGGTTCCAATAACATCTCATACTATGGAAATTACCGCCACAACTATTACATTCCACGTTAGCGTCTTCCCAGGGGCAAGGGGGTGAAGACAGACACCAGTAGCATCTGACGGGACAGACACTTCTATGGTTATCCATGTGAGAGTATCCCACATCGCAAAAATCGCAGTAGTACTGTTTCTCCACTAGACCAGGCATGGATGTGATGGCATCATAATGGTTGTCCGAATACAGTACGTGCAAGAGTTTGGGTTGGATCCTCTCGTTGGGCGCGGTCCCTCTGTAAAGAGAAAAAAATATTAAGTACATGGAAACACAAACAAATTAATTTCAATGAAATGATCACAATGATTATGAAATATACTTACTTGTACAGAACGTCAAACTTCAAAGTTTTGGCTACAGCGTTCTGTTGATAGATCTTCAACCTGTAGTTGGGCGTTAGGACTTTCTGAAACTTCTCCCACTCGGCTGGACCGCACCCATGCTCGCTAGACACCCCTGCCTGGTCGCATAGTGTTTTAGCTCTTTCTTTCTGCAACTTGTAGTCTTTAGGTTTTCTGATCCTTTCCCACTCCTTTTTCCATTCCTCGGATTCCTTTTCTGGTTTGTTGGCATGGACTATGGTCACAACGATAGCCCTGGATAGGCACATGTGGTCCTCGTCGTTCACGATACTGACAATGGACTTCTTTCCTTTTCTGAATGTCTCTTTATCCGAATGCAGATGTTTCACGGACCCTCCGCCACTACTCATGGGCATCTCTACGTGAAGTAAGTCTATGATGGTTTGACCGTCCTCCATTTTAAAGTCCTCGTTGGATTGCTGGACTTTTTGGACCTCTTTCAAAATGGCGTCCCCGGACATCTCCGTACTTTGGGAGAACGGGATCCATATTTCTGATTTCAAGGAAGGATGGTGTACAATGGCCCGTACGTAATCAGCATCCTTGATACCGTTCTCGTCTTTCAAGTCATCGACCAAAGTGTTCATAATCTTGGGCAGCACTTTGGGAAACTGGGTGGGAGAAATGTCTTTACTCATATCTTTGAACTGGACTGTATACTTCTTCCCCATGGTCCTAAACTTGCGGGACTGGTAGGCCTTATTAACATTGATGTCGTAGTAATCCCGTACATCTTTAGCGTCAAAGTCCCTTTGTTTGTTGGTTTCTTCTTCTCTTTTTTCCCTCTGGGTAGATTCAACATCTTCCCGGGTCTTTTCTCTAATGTCAGCAACAGTTATCTTATCAGCAGCCATCTCGGTCTCTTGTCAAGGACAAAATGATGCTGGCTCTGTGAAAATCGGGGTTTATATATACATAGGGAATTCTAGAAAATTCGGTCACGTGACCGATCACGTGATCACGTGTCATTTGACCTTGAGTATGACCTTGAGTTTTACATCCATGACCTTGACTCTGTCCTTGAACGGGAAGGACATGTGTCAGTTATATATTACCTAAAATATTATTGGTAAGGTTCTGCCTGACCTTATTGTACTAACCATTTTTTCTACAGGATTCCAGGTGACTGACTTTATTGTACTGACCGACTTTTCTGTAGCGCGCCCAACATTAATGACGTCATATGTTCTTGACACTTCTAGAAAGTTCTTACTGGCAAGCAGCCAGCGCGTGCCGTTGACACGAAAGGTTGTTTGAAAGTCAAAGTAGCACGTGCTGTTGACACGAAAGGTCGTTTCAAAGTCAATGCTGCAGGTGCAGGATAAAATGACGTCATATGTTTTTGACACTTCTATACAGTTCTTACTGGCAAGTAGCCAGCGCGTGCCGTTGACACGAAAGGTCGTTTGAAAGGCATATGTTCTAGAAAGTTCTCACTGACAAGTAACCAGCGCGTGCCGTTGACACGAAAGGTTGTTTGAAAGTCAAAGTAACACGTGCTGTGAAAGGTCGTTCAAGTGCACTAAGAGCTAGGACATATGCAAATTAGATAGAACACTCTAGAACAATGATTTGAGTATATATTTCACACACATTTTCAAAGCCAGTCATTCATGCTATGTGCTTCATAGGAGACACAACTAAGATGGCATCTCAACAAGTTGCTGATATTGATTTAACCAACTTTGAATTTCAATGGCCAAATGGCAATGTACAGCAGCAGCCTGCAGACAACAGAATGGACGACATCCATAGCAATTGTCAGCGCATGACTACCATGATGGAAGATGTACAGACATCCATTTCCAAGATGCAAGCCGACATCCAAACATTGATGGATAACAAGAGAAATGCAGAAGAGGGAGGAGAGGAACCACCCAAGAAGAAAGCCAGATACGTATGTTACAATTGCAATGAAGAGGGACATTTTGCTACCGAATGTCCTCAGCCACCCAAGAAGCAGAACGACGTTTGCTACAAGTGCCAAGGCACGGGACACTGGGCCAGAGACTGTCCTGTACAACAGGAATACAACACGTATCCAAACAACTACGGAAGCTACAGGCCAAATTACCCCAGACCTATCTATGGAGCAAACAGAGGACGACCCATCTATGGAGCAAACAGAGGACGCTCACCTATGGCGAGTCAGAATGTGAGACCACAGTACAGTGCATAGACTTTTGAAATATGTACAATGTTGAATAAAATATGTATAAACTTTCAATTCGTCTTTATTTATTCTTTTTCATCTAGTTGTAGGGGGAAATTATTCCTTCCACGAATAGATGATTTTCTAGAACAACACTTAGAATAAAATTGGGACTTTCCAAACACCTAAATATAGAATTGGGAATTCCCTTGGAATTTACCATGGACTTCCCCATTCTATAAATAAACATGGAATTCCCCTCGGAATTCCCCCTTTCCTATACACAAAACACGGAATTCCCCTGTTCTAAAAATACTACCCACCTACCCAGGCGCCTTACACTACTGAGGTCAAAGGTCATATTTGGTGTCCATGGAAAAGTCTTGCCACATGAAGTTCATATGTCAAATATGAAAGCCCAATCATTTAGTATTCAAAAGTATTGCTGAATTAGACTTTCGAAAGTAGGTCAAAGTGTTTGACCTACTTTCGAAAGTCTAATTCAGCAATACTTTTGAAAGTTCAAAGTCAAGAGGTCATATATTTTGGTATCCATTGAAAGGTCTTATCACAAGGAATACACATGTGAAATATGAAAGGCATATCACTTATCATTGAATGATTCAAAAGATATAATGGTAAAGGTTAAAGTTTTACAAAAGTAGGTCAAAGTCCAAGGTCAAGGTCACAAGGCCAAAAATTTTAGTATCCATGGAAAGGTAACAAGGAATACATATGTGAAATATGAAAACTATCACTTACCATTCAAAAGTGATGGCCACGGTTTAGGTTTTTCAAAAGAAGGGTAAATTCCAAGGTCAACGTCACAAGGTCAAGAATGTTTTAGTATCAATGGAAAGTTCTTGTCACAAGGAATAAATAAGCCCAATCACTTACAATTGAAAAGCTATGGCCAAGGTTTAAGTTTTTCAAAAGAAGGGCAAAATCCAAGGTCATGTCACAAGGTCAAACAATTTAGTATCCATGGAAAGGTCTTGTTACAAGGAATTCAGACTAGTATGTGAAATATTAAAACCCCTATCACATACCATTCAAAAGCTATGGTCAAGGTTTAAGTTTTGTGGACAAACAGACACGGACATACCAAAAACTACATGCCCCCCTCCCCCCGAATCTCCGATTACAGGGGCATAAAAAAGATATATGGACGTACATATAGGTGAGAGGCCAAAGGGACCGCATCGGTTTCGATGTTATTTTCTTACTATCTCTGGTCACTACTGGCTACTCTTGAAAGCCAAACAAAACATTCATACACTTCGAACGTTATAATTTTTTATTCTGTTTTGCATACTCTTGCTGGTAGGTTTCAAACCCCAAAATCATGAAAACAAACAATATACCATAAATATGAGTTACAATTGAATGCGTTTTCTTCATAACCTACAGAAATTAATTAGATTTTATCAGAAAATGCAAAGTTACTAGTAGTTTGCGATAATTCTAGTCATTGCGTTATATCACGAAACTTTGTGTATATATAGTATATATGAGCCGCTCAAATCGGAGCCCTGGTAGCTTCAGGATGGTACGATACCCCCAACACAGAATAATTTCATAGCATTTCTGAAACCTAAAATTATCGGGAGGGGCTATGTGTAATAAAGAAAATAATATTATAATTTATCACATGATACACCCGTTATGCAGTTCATAATCAAATGTTATGATAACACGTTACATATCGCTCTGCTCGAATACGATTGGTCAAGTTTGGAGCCTCATCACCTACACTGTGACAAGTGTGACCTTTCAAATATCGGTCAAATGTTAAATTGAGACGCAAATTCAATATCAATGATTGAAATTGTTGTTGATGTAAGAATTATTGCATTAAAGTACTAAACAAAAGTTAAAATATTTTTCCCTTTACGCACAGAACATCTACGATGGAGAACTACTTCTCATAGCGTAGCAGACGACTTCTAAAGGTCATGGCATGATTCGCCTCTAGTTCTCGGAATCGTTGATTTCACGTTGGAAATAAACATTTTTTGGCAGAATCATGTGATAAAAAGACTCTGAAATGAATTCTCATTTCATACGATGTATTATGAAACTCGTTGTACGTTTTATATCCCCTCGCCAAGGCTCGGGGATATAAAACACACAACTCGTTTCATAATACATCGTATGAAATGAAAATTCATTTCAGATCCTATATATATGTGTATAAGACGGAATTTCAGTCAGGAAATATGAGTAGAATTAAAAAAAATAATAATAAATAAAAATAAAAAATCAGGAATTACATGTAATGACTGATCGATACAACTTTCAGGAATTACGTAAGATCCCTGATTACACATATTCTCTATAACATATATATGCCATAGAAAATAAGTGTTATCTATAGATTTCACGTAATTCCTGAAATTTAATCACTGCATCGCTTAGTCATGTGCAGCGGTTTCAGATGCGAGGTCAAGAATTTTGAAATGTGTCAGCCAAACAGAGCCCTCTTGTAATTATGTGCAGCGGTTGGAGAAGTTGAACATGCATGGACGTCGGACGAAGAGGCACTTGAGCAAAAAAAACAAAAAAACAAAAACAAAAACAAAAAACACCCCCTTAAAAAAAGCAACAACAACAATAAAAAAAAAAAACAAAAAACATAGCAAACCGCAAACCTGGTAATATAAGGGAATAAGAAAGAAATGCGCACAGTTATGGAGAAATAATGTGTAATCACAGGGATTTATCGCGCTTCTCTGTTTCCTGAGATCGGCTTGGAAAGCATAAACGGTCATAAACTTGGTTGCGCGTATAGTCGGGAACCCATGGTCCCTTCTCCATAGTGCTCAGTGCAATAGACCGATGTTTTGAGTACTGCTTCTTGTCAATTTATTCCTGAAATGTGCAACTATTGCGCATCAGCAAATAAGAGTCCTCATACAGTAGGAAAATTAGTTGAGTAGACTTACCAAACTTCTACCAGCGATCGGTTACCTAAAACAAACTTTCAGAAGGGAGCTCGATCGGGGAGTTTGTAGACTCTTTTCAAGTAAGCCAAAGGCCCAAGTAAGGCTTTAGCCACCGGCGGTATTTCGTCCGTCCGTAAACCGATAAAATTTCAGAGTTACATTTACGATATGGGGGACTGGGCCAGGTAGACGAAGCCCCCCCCCCCGGAAGCACTAGTATTTCAGCTATTTAGGACCCATTTTCGTGACTGTAAATGATTAAAGAATGGAAATTGACTGATGCATTCGACAAGTATATGAACTAAGAGGTAGTTAATATTTACTAACATTTATCAGTTTTTTTTTCTCGATTGAGATTGATCGGTTTTACCTATGATTTGCAAATGTTAGGGGGGAGGGGGCGTATGCCCCCTACGCCCCCTTGGATCCGCCACTGCTAAGGAGGAGATGTACCGGCATGTATAGGGTATACCCAGTTAACACAAGCATGTTTTGAAAACATTTTAAAAATGTTTTGGTAAATGTTACAGAAACATTTTTTTAAATGTTTTATTCGCACGATTTTGTGTGGTTCCAGAAACATCTTGAAAACATTTTAGGAAATGTTTCATAAAAATGTTTAAATACGTAATCATGTTGTCAAACATTTTAAAAATGTTTCAATAAATATTACAAAACAACCCCCCCTTTCATCCTTTCATTTTCTACTTAAGGTGCGGTAGTGTACTTCACCGTGAGACTTTTCTATCAAATTGAATATTCTGCGTTCGTCTATTCCTATGTTTTACCGAAAGAATAACTTATCCCTACCCGTGGAACCGCGGCCGTCCGCTCCGTATACCAGGAACATACTGAATGAGCTAATGGGATAACCCCTATTACGTTGGAATATCGCACTACCTTGAATATTACGTACACAAGTTATTCTTGTGGTTCCAGATACGTTATCAAAACATTTCAGATATCAATCACCTTTGACAAGTTTTCAAGGAACTGTTGCGACGGGTGTTGCATGCAATCAGGAGACGCTGACTCTCCCTGGACACCTGGTCTCATTTTGGAATGCTATTCATACCGAGGTTCGCAATGTACCTGGTACCGTTCCTATGGAAATTCTAATGATTTTGCCTTGCCTTCTCGACTTTGAGACTGAATAACTGATAGGTACTTCTTTAATGTTTATATATAGAAACTACGGTGTTCATTAGGGGACGTCGCTTCTTCAAATCTTCGCCCTACTATATATCACCAGTCGAAGAATTGAAGAATTGAAGTAATGATGCGAAGAATTGAGTAATGATGCGAAGATTTGAAGAAATGATGCGAAGAAACGATTATTTCCTCAAATCTTCGCATCATTCCTTCAAATCTTCGCATCATTACTTCAATTCTTCGCATCATTTCTTCAAATCTTCAAATCTTTAAATCTTCACATCATTACATCAAATCTTTAACTCTTCGCATCATTACTTTAAATCTTATATATCATTGAGTTATTGAAAGATATAGTGCAAAAATGATTATTTCTGACAAAGTCAAAATGCGAAGAATTGAAGATTTTAAGAATGTAAGTAATGATGCGAATAATTGAAGATTTGAAGTAATGATGCGAAGATTTGAAGATTTAAAGTAATGATGCGAAGATTTTGAGATTTGAAGTAATGATGCGAAGATTAAAAGATTTGAAGTAATGATGCGAAGATTTAAAGATTTGAAGAATTGAAGAAATGATGCGAAGATTTGAAGATTTGAAGAAATGATGCGAAGAATTGAAGTAATGATGCGAAGATTTGAAGGAATGATGCGAAGATTTGAAGAAATAATCGTTTCTTCGCATCAGTTCTTCAAATCTTCGCATCATTACTTCAATTCTTTGCATCATTAGGTCTTCCGACTTCCGTCGGAAGACCTATTGTTTTCGTAACCGTGGAAAATTGGATCAGCGATTTCTCAAGAACCCTGTAAGCTAGGACAATGAAAGTTCTCCAACGTTACGTTTGGAGTAAAAGCTAGATTGGTCTTTTTTATTTTTGGTCTCTGTTATTTTTTTTATCATGTTTTTTAGTAGATACAAATATTTGACGGGAGCGTCGAATTACTCAAAAGGACCGAAAATTTCATGTTTTGCTATTTATAAGCTTAAATATCTCGTATTTTGCTATCTACAATTTCCATTCTTTTTGAAAGTCGACAGCCATGCAAGATATGAAATGCTAGATGCTCACTGTAACGATTTATTACGATGACGTCCTTCACCGTCCTTCATATTTCCAAATTCAGAAGTTCATAGGAGGAAGACACTTTTTTGCTTATAATAGTAAACAAAAATTAAGCTTATGAAGTTTCCTAAAAATTTCAATATTATTATTTTTTATCCATATATCTGTCTTATTTAGTCTTTCTGATTTTTCCTATCTCTTACTGTTGAAAAGATATGAGCATCGAAATTTTGAGTTGGGTATTTCGATACACCTTCACGCCAACAGATCGGGCGCACACTAAAATTGGTAGTCCGAGTCCGACTCGAGAAAAGCAGTGTTGAGATTTTCAAATTCCGATTTCACGGCAATGATGAATATGCATTTCATAAATACATTTCGATATACACAATTTGATTTTAAAACAGTTGCTTAATTTAGAAGAGATCAGCTACAAACCAGAATTTACACACAAAAAGTGGAAGTTTGATTCCGATTTCTAACCTACAAACCTGTTTCTAAACTTCAATAACTATATTTTGAACATCAAATTTAATTTCTAATTCTAGCAAACGTTCGAACATAATTTTCGGTTGGTTTATTTACAAATTGATGAACAATTTCTCCAACATTCTTCCCTCCCCTCGTTTTTCGAAAACAGTTCTGTTTATATTGAACGATGTCGCCATGATGGAAATTCAAAATAAACTTTGAAAAAAGGGAAGGGGGGGGGTCCAAATTAGAACCTGCACAGCGAGAACCTCATGGTATTTATATATATATATTGAACGTAACTTGTTATTACCATTTCTCTTCTCAAGAAAATTGGTTCTACAGCTACGAGCTCGCCTTTTTTATGGGGGAAGGGGGCAGGAAGAATTTGCAAAAAAAAATCCCGGCTCTGAAAAATGCTGAAAAAAATATTCCGGCCCAAAGGGCCGGCAATTTTTTTTTTTCCCGGACCATGCAAAAGTAAGGATACATTGCATGATATGGAAATTTTAGCTGGCCCTTTGTGCCAGACAATTTAAAGTCAAAAAATTAATTAATATAAATACAAACTGTTCACATAGCTGTATCTACCAGAGACCTAATACGCATAGGCACAAAAATCTAGAAAAGGTTCTATTTAAACATCATACAATCTGTCTGAAATTCGCTAATTGCAAAGAGACATCTGAAGGAACGGTTATTAACTCATACTCTGTAACAGCGGGGAGTTTAACTTACACAGACATTCACAACATTTGACAATTTGTTTAAATCCGGCCCGAAGATCCGGCGAAAATTTTTCTCCGACTCTGGTAATGGCTGAAAAAAATGGCCTGCTCAGAAAATTGCTGAAAAAATATTACCGGCTGGCAATAGAATTCCTGCCCCCCCCCCCCCCAAATCAAATGGTTGCTCACCAACAATTATCGGTTTGAAAATTTAATGTTACTGCTATTTGAAAACTTAAATATATAATATAAATACATGTAATGTGACGTCCTATTTCCAAACCAAAAATTGTATAGGAGGAAGACACTCTTGTTGCAACCGCAACAAGAAACCTTTCTAGTTACTTCAATTCTTCGCATCATTACTTCAATTCTTCGCATCATTACTTCAGTTCTTCAATTCTTCGACTGGTGATATATAGTAGGGCGAAGATTTGTAGAAGCGATGTCCCCTAATGAACACCGTAAGAAACAGACAAACGCCAGATAAAGGTATTCCTGTACATGTGATGCTATGATTTGCGAATAATATGGCAAGCCAACGTTTTGTAATATTAGAAAATTATTTTCAAATATTAGAAAATGAATTTCTAATTTTAGAAAATGAATTTCTAATATTAGAAAATAAACTGAATTTCTTATATAAGAAAATGAATTTCTAATATTAGAAAATGAATTTCTAATATTAGAAAATGAATTTCTAATATTAGAAAATGATTTTCTAATTTTAGAAAATGAATTTCTAATATTAGTAAATAAATTTCTAATATTAGAAAATGAATTTCTATATTAGAAAATGATTTTCTAATATTAGAAAATGATTTTCTAATATTAGATATTGCCTACGATTTTCTAATATTAGAAAATGCCGACTTTTTTTATAACATTTGAAAATCATTTTCTAATATTTGAAAATCATTTTCTAATATTTGAAAATCATTTTCTAATATTTGAAAATCATTTTCTAATATTAGAAAATCATTTTCAAATATTAGAAAATGAATTTCTAATATTAGATAATCAATTTCTAATATAAGAAAATAAACTGAATATCTAATATTTGAAAATGATTTTCTAATACATGTATTAGGAAATGATTTTCTAATATTAGAAAATGATTTTAAAATATTAGAAATTACCTATTCATTCATTCTTTATTTCCTCTATAAGGAGATTTTAACATATATTATATACAAACATTGTAAATTGGTATATATTTTACAAAAGCATGGACAGGTGAAAGTCTGCATTGGGAAATTATTCCCTGATCACATAAAGTAGTGTTTATGGTATGTGTATCTAATTGAACACACGCACAAAAAAAAAAGAAACAAAACAAAACAAAAAACTACATACACTGACTCAGGAGTAACTCACATGAAGGTGCCCTACATAATTTCTTAGGTGAGGGATAATGCCCTGTTGTAGGTAGCGGCAGCGTCGCGCAAAAATTTGTAGTTCATTAGATGAAAACCTCTTTGGTCAACCGGGGTAACAATACGGCGTCCCATAAGGGTCATATAGAGATCTGAGTCTGAAAGCCCTGATAGTTCTGCGCATATCCTTATATCTGGTAGGTTAATAACATCCTGCCACCATAGGTCTCTGATGTGTAGCGTGAACGGACAATTGATAGCTGCATGTTGAAAAACATCGGTGAAAACATCGTTGCACAGTTGACAAATGAAGATTTCTCGCATAGTTTTGCAACGTGTGGCAATAAGTTTGCAAACAAATTTACATAATTGGAGTTCATGTGAATTAGACGGAAGTCTCCAAATAAAATGAGAATTTGAGTCTGCAAAAATAACTCGAAATGTAAAAAAGTCATCATCATTTTCCATTCGAATATTCCTATCCCGTATCTGGGACTGAGTGATTGTGCCTTTTACAATCCTCTTCCAAGATTTTTTGTCCGGAAAAAGTCCATCCTGAAGCCATTGTGTGAGATAAGACAGTAAATCGTATGAAGCCAGAACATTAAGAATATCAGGAATGAAACCACGTTGAGATGATGAAATGTGTTCACAGTATGAAAATAACCTTGCTAGGAATACTTCTTTCGGGAGAGATTCGGTACTCATTTGACACAGCCGTCCAAAAAAGAGTAACTTCCTCCTGTCTATTTCAGAATGAATCGGAAGAATGTCGAAAAATGATTCGCAAATGTCAGATCTGCATCGAGTAGGTAATTGCATGGCATTTTTGCAGATAAAATGCTGTAGAGTTTGCAGTTTTTGAAAATCTTGCTTAGTGAGGTTGGTCCATAGCTCGCATCCATATAGAATTGTTGGTTGAACAACGGTTGTATATAAATGCGAGATAGTCATTGGGTTTAAGTATGATGAGCCGATATCTGCGAGTGAGAAATATGTTCTCCTGCCTTTCGAACATGCAAGACTAATGCGGTCTGAACAGTTACATTTCTGGTTAATCACTATTCCGAGGTGAGTACAACTGATTTCTACAGGTAATTCAACACCACCCAAATTCCAGGAAAGTTCTTCCATTTTTGCACCAGTAGCACGAAATTTGATGACGCAGGATTTTTGGGCGTTGAACTTAAAGCGCCACTTACATGAATACGTGTACGCAATATTAAGCAGGTCTTGTAGAGACCTTGGGTAAATCGCAATCATTGAAATATCGTCAACAAGTGTAGGGCAACTGCTTGGAATACCTAATATGCCTGAGTTATGGCTAGTTGACTGTATCTCATCAATTAAATCATTGATAAAGGTCAAGTACAAAAATGTTGATAACACTCCACCTTGCCTTACTCCTTGATCCACTCTAAACCATCTAGATTTGGCATTATTAACAACAATTCAGCTTTCGGTATCTAAATGACAATCATCTATGAGACACCAAGCTTTACCCTTAATACCCAATTTAGACAATTTGTACATGAGGCCTTTTCTCCAGACCGTATCAAAGGCCTTGCTTGAATCTAAGAAACTGACATAAGAATTGCTACCATTTTCCAAATTGAAGTATAATGTTTCGTGAAGCACAAATGATGCTGTTAGGCAACCTAAATTTGCCTGAAAACCTTGTTGTTGCTTATTTGGGAAATTTTTATCAAAAATACAAAAACTAGAAATACGATGTAAAATTACCTTTTCAAATATTTTGAACATACATGGTAACAAGGCAACGGGTCGGTAGCTATTGCATGAGTTTTTTGGTTTTCCGGAACCTTTGTATAGAGAGCTGGAATTCTCCCGCACTTTGTCACGGAATTAAATACCTTTGTTAGAATTGAGACTACATCTTTCTCTCCGAAAATAATATGCTCATTCGTAATGCCATCATCCCCTGGTGCTTTTCGGCGTTTGAGTTGTTTTATTACGTTTTTGACATCGTCATTTGTGATAGGGCCACCAGGAAGATAGATATCATTGTTAATAAAGTCTAACTTCAAATGGGCATACTGTTCTTCAATATTCTCCTTAAACTTATCGTCAAAATCATCGTCTGTCAATGGAGAATATAACTTTTCAAAGAAAGATGCGAATGCTTCTGCCACGCCATCCGGTGTATCGTAATTTGCACCGGCTTCGCAAATCTCGGGGTAAATTCGGGATGCGCGAGGCTTCTGTGCTTTTACTAGACGCCAAAACAGTCGGATGTCACATTCTGCGGCCTCGTCAATATCTCTGTATGCTTCAAGCATAAATTTTTCGTGTTCCGCGTTCAATGCGTTTCTGAAGCTGCGTTTTGCGCGCTTATATTCTAGGTATGACGTATGACCCATACCTCTCGGTCGCCCCTCTGATAACCACTGTCGGCGTTTGCTGCGCTCAATGTCGTGAAGATTTTTCACATTCTTTGTCCACCCTGGTTTCGTATGTGGATTGTATCTGGTATAGGGGATTGTATTTAATGCGCATGCGTTTAATGTACCGACTAAATCGTTAATAAACAGATCAATGTCTGCCATCGTATTCAATTCAATGTCCTCGACAGAGCTAAGTTTTTCGTGAATACTGATTTGAAAGTTTTTTATAGCTTCCGGCGTAGCCTTGTGCCATGCGGGGGAAATAGATTTCTTTAAAATAAGGTTATGTACATTCCCTTTGAGACTAAAACGTGCTATGATAGGTAGATGATCAGACGTTATTGATATTGAACCCTCTTGTAAAATGGTATACAAAATAAGATCACTCAAAAAAGATCTCTCAAACAGAATATAGTCAAGTGTAGTTCGTTTCTGTACAAAACTATAATTCTCTCCAGATATTGAAAAATCTTTAGACGGTATGACTAAATCGTGATTTTTCACAAATTTTTGAGTTCTCGAGATTTACAAATATTGATATTAGTCTTGTCAAGAAGGCTTCCATTGAAGTGTCCTGCTATAATTACTGTAGTATGAATGGAGACTTTCTAACACTTGCATCTCAACACAATAGTTGTCAATATTATTGTCTGAAGGTAAGTATACCGCAAAGATAAAAACATTATAGTTTGAAGATGTTGTAATCTGAATACTAGTATTCTATTTGATTCATTACATACGACTTCCTTCACTGAAAAATTTAAAGATTTTCTGACAAGTATAGCTACTCCCCCACTACCGGTAAAAATAGGGGTAGATACATTTGGAGACCTTGTAGAAGTCTCGCCTATTTTCACATAGCTATAAAAATCTTTATGAACAGAGTCCAAGTACATGCGTGATTCGTTCTTCAATTTGTGTTCAGACAAAATAGCAATATCACATGGGTATTTGTCTAATAAATTGCTCAAACACAGAGTTGATGATATGATACCTCTTACATTCCAAGCCATTATATCTAAAGTATTTGCCATATTGAAAAATAAAAGGCCCAATACAAAACATGTAAGAAATAATGTAAAATTAGTAGCCATTTTGATATATCATGTCAATACTTCAAATGCGAGTCTGTTCAAATCAGAAATCGTCGTCATAATAGTCATCGTCCCAGTTTTCAAAGCGGTTGTTGTTACGCGTACAGCGCTCCTCCCATTCGCGCACATTATACCAGCGTCTGCAGCGGACCCCGGGCGGCCAAAAGTCGTCTGATTCAAGAAGCTGAGCGTCCTGTGGGCGTACGTTTATCTTCGCTGTTAATCTGTTATTCGATGACTTTTGTTTAAAGATACGAATATGTGAGAATTTCTAATATTAGAAAGTGATTTTCAAATATAAGAAATTACCTATGATTTTCTAATATTAGAAATTCATTTTCTAATATTCGAAAATCATTTTCTAATATTCGAAAGTCATTTTCTAATATTAGAAAATCATTTTCTAATATTAGAAAAGCATTTTTTATTATTAGAAAATCATTTTCAAATATTAGAAAATAAATTTCTAATATTAGAAAATGAATTTCTTATATTAGAAAATTAACTGAAGTCAAATATTAGAAAATGAATTTCTAATATTAGAAAATGAATTTTTTTTCAAAATTTTCTCGGGGGAGCCCCCCCCCCCCCCCCAGAACCCCCAAAATTTTGAAAAAATAAAGTAATTTGGTGGCATCTGAAGCGTATTTGAACTGAATTTAGAAGGGATTCCTTCAGTGTCAGCAACGATGATTTGTATATTAAAAAATTTTCGACAATTTTTTGTGCTCGGCTTCCTCCTCCCCGAGAAAATGTTGAAAAAATAAAGCAATTTTGTGGCATCTGAAGCGTATAATACTATATGAACTGAATTTAGAAGGGATTCCTTCAGTGTCAGCAACGATGATTTGTATATTTAAAAAAATTCGACATTTTCTTGTGCTCGGATTCCTCCTCCTCGAGAAATTTTTGAAAAAATAAAGCAATTTGGTGGCATCTGAAGCGTATTATAACTGAATTTAGAAGGTATTTCGTCAGTGTCAGCAACGATTATTTGTATGTATATTGAAAAATTTTCGACATTTTCTGGTGCTGTATTGTTTTCGCACGGCATGCAGAAGTCAACATGTTCAGGATTTCCTAAGGAAATTGGCGGACCAAGAAGTTTTGAAAGGGCAGACTGAGAGAGGTAACGTAAAACTGGGGGGGGGGGGGGGGGGGGGTCAGCACGTCCAGATAGAAGGGTTAATTATTAATCGGCAATTCGATTCTGAAAATATAGAAAACATTTATTTTTTACTCTTTGCAAAATTCTTGGAGGTAACCGGTCCAAATCTGGCCAAAACAATTTTAATTGTTCATTAAAAAGAGTGATCATGACCTCAGTTTTAAAACGACCTTAAAAAAGTAAAAAATAAACTGCAGAAGTATAAGGGACAAAAAAGCAGAATTTGAAACAGCACTACACTACTTAAAACCAGACGTAGTATGTGGAACCGAATCATGGCTCAAAGGAATAAAACCAGGAAAACAACCAGAAAAAGACGCTATAAAATCAAGCGAAATTTTTCCATCTAACTACAATGTCTACAGAAATGATAGGGGAACACTAGGAGGAGGAGTCTTCGTCTTGGTTGAAAAGTCAATAACATCAGTAGAACAGACACATTTCATAACAGAAGGAGAAGTAGAATGGGTTAAAATCAAGCTGAAAAACAACAAAGACTTGTTAATTGGATCATGTTATATACCTCACAGAAAACAACAACACCTAGAACAACTTAAGCTATCGTTGGAAAAAATAGAAACACATAAAGTAGAGAACATTATCTTAACGGGAGACTTCAACTGCCCGAACATAAACTGGGACATAGCAACAGCCTCAAATCCGGACAAAGAAATACAACAGGGACTCGTAGATGTTACATCTAATAACAACCTAACACAGATTCACAGAGAAGAAACAAGAGAAGGCAACCTACTAGACCTGGTCTTTGTGTCAAACCCAACCTTGATCAAATCATCGGTCAATGTGCCAGGGATATCAGATCATGATATAGTCATCACAGACTTAGAAACAAAAGTCCATTATCAAACAACACCGCCGAGAAAATGTTATTTATACAACAAAGCAAACTGGACAGAAATACATAAGGACTTAGGAAAACTACACAAAACAATAGAGGAATCAAACAATCAGGAGAAAGATATAGACAACCTTTGGACAACATTCAAAAGTAAACTTTTTTAAACCATGGATCGGAACATACCCAACAAACAACTGAGATCTAAAAATAACATACCATGGGTAAGAAGGAAAGAAAAGAAAATACTGAAGAAAAAACAACGGCTGTACCAACAGGCTAAAAAGACGAAAAACTGGAAAAATTACAAATCATTTCAAAGAGACTGCAAACGTCAATTAAGGAGAGCAGAATGGGAATATGTTAACAGCAATATCATGAAGGGACTAGAAAACAACAATGCTAAGCCTTTCTGGAGGTATGTAAAGTCCAAAAGACAAGATTCGTGCGGAATTGCACCACTGAAGAAAGGTAACAACCTAATAAACGAAAGCAGAGGGAAAGCAGAACTACTCTTAAACCAATTCAAGTCTGTGTTTACCAAAACAACCGACACAAACTTGCCACCAACAAGAATCCAGTCAAAGAACGTCATCAAACCGATAAAAATCAACGAAAAAGGCCTAGAAAAATTGCTACAGGAAATAAATACAACAAAATCATCAGGACCAGATAACATCCCTAACAGGATATTAAAAGAATGTGCAGCACAACTGGCACCTATCCTGAAAATAATATTCCAAAAATCCCTAGATACAGGAACATTACCAAAGGACTGGAGGGATGCTAACATATCAAGCATCTTTAAAAAAGGAGACAAACACCTACCAGAAAACTACAGGCCTGTATCGCTCACTTCTGTCACATGTAAAATACTAGAACATATAATCTGCAGGAACATTATGAAATATCTGGAAACTAACAAGATATTAACAAACCTAAACCACGGCTTTAGAACAGGCTATTCCTGTGAAACTCAGCTTATAACAACAGTAAATGACTTCTTGAAAGAACATGACAAAGGAAATCAAGTCGATGTTGCAATTCTAGACTTCTCCAAAGCTTTCGACACTGTTCCCCATAACAAATTACTACATAAATTACATCAATACGGGATTCAAG
Source organism: Pinctada fucata (assembly GCA_028142955.1). Taxonomy (NCBI): domain Eukaryota; kingdom Metazoa; phylum Mollusca; class Bivalvia; order Pterioida; family Pteriidae; genus Pinctada; species Pinctada fucata. The sequence goes on along the minus strand of AP027103.1, from coordinate 63,027,458 downwards.
GAAATATTCATATTTGGCTTACCAACTTTCTAACAAAGAGGACAATGAGAACAGTCGTAGAAGGAATCTCGTCAGAAGAAACAACTGTAGACTCCGGGGTCCCTCAAGGAACGGTACTCGGACCGATAATGTTTTTGTGCCATATAAACGATCTCCCGGACTGTGTCAGCTCGTCCGTCCGACTATTTGCTGATGACTGCTTGTTATGCAGAACGATAAGAAACACTCAAGATCATGAAACACTACAAAAGGACCTTAACAACTTAGAAAACTGGGCAAATAAATGGGGAATGAAGTTTAATGCCAAAAAATGCTACATCCTTTCGATCAACAAGAAAACATCAAAATTCTACCAACTGAACCAACACATACTGCAGGAAGTACAAGAAAACCCCCTATCTAGGCCTCCAGATCTCTAACGACCTTAAATGGAACACACACATCAACAACGTGTGCAAAAAAGCCAGCTCAACCTTAGGCTTCATTCGCAGAAATCCGCTAAGAAATGTTCCACTAAACTGCAGAAAGACCGCCTATATCTCCTTAGTAAGATCAATCATGGAGTACGGTGCAACAATCTGGAATCCGTACCTAAAAGGAGATATAGATAAACTGGAGAAAATACAAAACAGAGCCATCAGATTCATCAAAAAGGACTATAAAAGTAGGGAAGTGGATGCATAACAAAGATGAGGGAAGAACTAGAGCTGGAAACATTAGAAGCAAGACGGCTCAGCCTACGCCTGATCCTGATGTATAAGATAGTGGAGGGGTTGGTGCCGGCTTTACCCACTGATAAATTTGTAAAATTTCAAAAATCTAAACGCCAAATAAAATCCACCAAATTCCGAGATTGCGAAACGACAAACCTAGTAGAAAAACGCGTCTGCAATAACACCAAAAGTCTCATAATACCGGACAGTCGAACACCTCAATACAAGAACAGCTTTCTAGTCAGCACAACTGTCCATTGGAATCATCTACAAGAAGACGTTGTGCATGCAAAGTCTGCAGAAGCATTCAAAACCGCTCTCGCAGACCGTCGCGACTAAAAACTAGCGACTCTCTCTACCGTTGCGTAAAAACCAGAATTGGGTTCTGCAACGTACCAGATACAGATACAGAAAAAAATGTCAATTTTATAGAAGATCATATCGAAGATTCGGTGAAGAAATATGTGTGTTTTATGTCTTGTATAGGACTCTTACGTGTGTACACGTCCACGTACAGCTAGACGATCGATGGACACGGCGGTAGTGCATCTATCCCGACTGTTACATGTATCTATCCCCGAGAAAATTTTGGAAAATTTATGTAAATCGGTGGTTTTTGGGGTGTTTTGGGGCTATTTCTGACTAATTTCATAAATTTAGTTCGGAAACAGTAGTTTGATGCTTCCAAAAGCATGTCACAAGTGCCCCTTCTTTGGGCACTGCGGGGGGGGGGGGGGGGGGCACGTGCCTCCGTGCCCCCCCCCCCGGCTGAATCCGCCACTGTTCATAGCTATATAAAATGAACAGTTTAAGAAGTGAATTTCGAAATAGCAGGAAAAAGTTAAGAAATGTCACGTAGTATTGCGCAATCTCATGATTGAACAAATCCTGTACGAACTGTCTAGGACGTTTTTATTCCATGACGTCATAGCACTTGTCAAAACGGAAGTATTTTACTTGTTTACAAGAAACAACAGTGAATCAATCACTAGTACAGTTTTGTCGGTGTCAAAAAGGAAAAAGTAAGTCGTTAAGGTTCATTTAAAATTTTCTCTGTGTATACTGCTCACCGAAGCTTGGTGGTAAAACGAAATAGAAAAATACAATTTATGAGAAGAATCAGACTGTCATTGTTTTGTGTGATGTTCACCACAGGTATACTTGAGTTAGAAATTTATCTATATCTTTTTTTTTTCAATCGCACACTCCTTTCGTTATGTTTGTAATAAAACCTGAGACAGAGAAAAGGGGGAGGGAGAAGGTATGTAAGGGGTGCTTGGGTCATAAAAAGTTCTACGCTGCTGATTACGCTCCCTCTCTCCATAAACCAATCAGACAGCCTGTCTTATAAGCTGCCGGCAGCGTAATCAGCAGCGTAGGAACTCTCTATGACCCAAGCACCTATGACTTCTCTGAGTATAATTTTACATCAAAAGTAGGTCACGTCTCGCTTCAGATTGATTCTCGCTCATTTAAAATCACTTTCGGTATCATAATTGAACGACCAAGTGTAGCTCCAAGCCTCCTCTGTCAACCAACACCAATCCTTCACTCGAGAGACCCCTTGTTACGGCTAGAGAGACCCCAAAACTCACTTTCATAGGCTTCTTTTGCGTTCTTTTATTTTCAAACGATTCAGGTTGCATTGAAAAAAAAAAAGATATATATACAAATTTCTCTGAATCAAGTACCTATGATGTGCACCTCTGATGATGATGCACCTGTGCCTGTATTTGAGATTCTTTTCGTTAATCTCTAGATCTCTACCTTCTCAATAAATCTATCGAACAGACAAGCAACTTATTCATTCCTTGATCAAAAATCTGTGTTGCACACTAAAAGTGGTACTGGTGTCAGATTAACAGTTTCCGGACAGTAACATGCAGTTTCCGGACAGTCGCCCTTTTCAATTCAAGTACTGAATTATTTTCAAAATTTTTTGACAGTTTTGTAGATTTTTAAATGCAGAATTCAAATCACGAAGCAAACAAAATTTTGCATCTAAGTTGCTTTATCACACTACCTTTTTACTCCTTTCTGCCAGCCACTAGGCCCCTTTTAATATCGCGCACCGGGGGAAGTCGCCTAAGAACCATACTATTTTAATCTACACGTTTTGAGAAGTTTCGGTTTTATTTTCAAAATTATTTTTACACAGTCATTTGTAGAAAAGATTGAAGAAAACAATATTTAAAAATTATCCAGTTTGGGCTGAAATTGATCGAGATTGACAGATTTGAAATCAGGTGTCTGGAAACTGTTCCAGTGATTTGCGAAAAATATAGGGTCATAATATCATTCTAGAAACCATATTTCTTGAGAGATTTGATATTTTCTTTCAAAATGAGTATCTGTGGGAAGGGCATAGCATTATTTCAGTGAAATTTGAATGTTTTCCATTGATGGACAGAGGAGTTATCCCCGAAAAACCTTCAAAATCGTCGGGAAACTGTTCCGACACCAGCAGTCTGAGTCGGGGAAAAAGGCGAGCTGAGATTTTAAAATAAGATTTCTCGGAAAGGGGTAGATAGATTTTGATAAAATTTATAGGAAATATCTATTTTATACAATGTACATACAAATTGATGTATACAACTGTATTATTTAATTTTGAAATATTTGTTTATCTTGGAAGTTTATAAAATAAATCAGCTATAAACTGATTTTTATCACAATAAAAGTGGTAGTCTGAGTCGAGAAATAAAAAAAAATGCATGGAGGGATGGATTTTGTCCAAGCTTTCCGAATTTGTTAGAAATGGATATTAGCATGATCAGAAACCTCCTTTCCCTGGATTTATGGACAATATTTTTGTTTTTTAACTAATTAATAAGCAAAAGCCAAGTGAGTCAAAGAAAAAAAGCCAAGTTAAGATTTTACATTCAAATTTCTCAGTATTGGGTGGAAAGATTTTGATAAAATATTCAGGAAATATCCATTTTATACACTCAAATCATTGTATATTGTTTGGTTTTGAAATATTTGCTTATCATTCAGGTTACCAACTTACCAGTATCGACTATAAACTGATTAAATTAACGACACTAAAAGTGGTAGTCATAGTCCAAATTAAGTTGAGAAATAAAAAATGCAGATAATCCATGATTTGATGGATGGACTTTTCCAAACTTTCAAACTTTGCTAGAAATGCAAAATAAGCGATCATTCTAATAAATTCTGAAAGTTGAACAAAACCCATCCATCCATTCATGAATTATCTCTCAACTAGGACTAAATTGGACTACTACTTTTAGTGTGACAAGAACTGGCTTATTGCAGATTTCTTCCAATTAAGATAAACATATATTTCAAAACCAAATAATGTACATTGATTTGTATGTATAAAATGGATATGAATCCTGAAAAATTTATCAAAATGTATCTACCCAATGCCGAGAAATCTGATTTAAAATCTCAACTCGGCTTTTTCCTGACTCGGACTACCACTTTAACTTAAAGTTTAAGTGTGCACAAAAATCAAGTCCATGCGTACATTTTTCGTGAAAAAGACGAAACCGTACAGGATCTTAAAAGTTTTTATGTATTCAGGCAAGATATCGTGCAAGCCCTGGACAAAATGCTATCAGTATAGATATTTCATAAACTGGGGTTTTACTTTAAAAACCCTCAAACTTTAACTGACCCGCCAAATTTATATTGATCAATTTTTTATGTGTATCATTTGCTCTTCTTGACTAGTATTTCCTTTATACTTACAGGTAAACATAAATAATGTCAGCACCACCTCCCCCATATCCAGGGACAGAGAAGGGACCTGGTAAGGCACGGTGACCATTTGATATTCTAGGGGGCATGGGTTTTTTTCTGAATATTTTGCTCAGAATATTGCTAAAAAATATTGCCTTTGCTGTGACAGAAAAAAAATCTTTCTCTAATGATTCTATATATATTATCTGAATTTGAGGAAAAAATACCACAAAATTCAGCTTTATTCATGTATTCCTGAAATTACTCCGACTCTATTCGTTTATGGCAGTTTTCAAACTATCTATCAAAAAATTTTCCAGCTTGCTTCACTGGCCATACTTTTCTATTTAAGTATCATTTCTTTAATTGTTAAGTTCATATTTGAAATATTAATGTTTTTATACATGCTTACATACATTGTATGTGTGAAAAGGGCTTCTTTACAGTATGATATTTTACTTTATGAGAAAATTATTACAGATTTATATTGTATACCGGTAAATCTTTTATAAATCACTCTGTTAAGATTAAGAAGTGAATAATTTAAACTTTTTGTGTGCAAATAAATTAGTACTTCTACCGGTATAAGCATGATAAGAGATAAAATACAATCATTCTTGTACACAAATCCATCACTTCATAGGAAAAAAATCTTTATGCTACAACTTTTCAAGAAAAAAAAAATTGCCCCGGTCTAAAGTGAGAAAAATAATCTTGCCAGGACAAAAAACCCAAGCTCCGCCTTAATATCAAATGGACCGTGCCTAAGTATACAGCAGTGAAAAATCTTACTCTTGGTCGCATGTCCCATTAAATTTACCTGGGACGCATTGTTCTCTGATCTAGTGGTATGTATCTGTCCAAATGCAATGCAGTGGCAATATTGTACATGTACATTCAAAATAATCATTATTGACAAATTGAAAGTCGAAATTGACTGTTGAACATGAGTTTCTGCAGTGAAGGGGTATCAGTGTAGAACCATACACTATTTTTGAGTGACAAAGTTTAATACTTCCCATTTGTGCAGGTACATGCATGTATCTGAGTCTGTTTTGACATCAAATATTTTGTTGCGTTAACAAATTAAATGGAAACCAGTTTTGTTAGTGTTACAAATGTGACGCTATTAAAGGAATTTAATGACATCACAATGCTTCTACATGTACATCGAATACTGTCACATACAAAATGTACTGTGGGAATTTGACATAGACCAAACTACATGTACCTTCTCATAACAGAGCATGAACTAGCAGGTGTACAGTAACATGGAAGTGCAGAAATAGATAGATACCCTATCCCAAAACTAAGGACCAACTTCCTCAGAAAAAAATATGGACAAGTAGAAGAAATATAGATATTAGAACATGTATGATAGCAACCCTCCTCCCTCCTCCTATAATGGTTGCTCTAATGACCAGTTTGGCTTTGATACCAGTGCCATATATTGATATAAATTATGTAGACTCTTAAGAGGTATCGGTATAATCCCCGGTATAACAGGTAAGGTCACAATCCAGGAGTCTATTGATCCAGTCTATTAATAGTATGTAATGTGGGTACATCTAAACTTGTCTTCTTCTAACTTCTCTATGCCCATAATGCTTGACTAAGACTTCTTTTGTTTGTCATTTTCATGTACATTATAAGCGTAGTATAACCTACAAAATGGTGTAAACTGTAATTTGTTCAACATAAGGGATTTTGTATGTAGCATACACACATTGTCACATGATATTAGTTATGAAATCTAGTTCAGTGTATGAATCATAGGTTATGTGTAGGACTTTAAGGATGTGTGGTTGTCAGGAAAAGCGTCTATATTTCCATTTAAAGGTTTACATTAGATAACCTATTTTGAAATGAACAGGTACTTCCTTGTCTGTACTCAGGCACGCCGCACCTAATTAGATTTAAATTAGAGTTAATTGTGCAGCTAAAATTAAAATGCATGAAATTCCTTTGAAAACGGAATGTATTTTTGATTATAAACAAGGAAGAATATTACAAGTTTGCCAATGTATGATAACTGGTGTAACTGTAGAATTAATTTTGAATTAATTTTAAATCAATCAAATGCTTGTCAGAAAGATGTTCCACTTCAATAGGAGTCTATATGAATCATACTTACCTATCATATTCTATTTGGACAATGTGTCTTTGAAGTTTAAGGATAGATTTTATTCAAGTACATGTATTATACAATAACAGTATACAGCTATACTTGTATTTGCTAGTGTATTTTAAATTGAAGTAGCTGATTCAAAATGCTTTTCAAGGCCTGTACGTGTCCAAGGTCAAGAACTCTTCTGATACTAAAAGGGCATGTCTGTTTTTTGCTACAGAGCGACATCTGAAATTATGTTATCACATGTATATTCTTTATCACAAGTCCTTGTAATTGGTAACAAAACTTTGACCTTGTGACCTTGAATTTTGATCTTGACCTTCCTTTCTGGTACGAGGGCTATTTCGTTTTTAGCTCTACTGATCTCAGACCAGCCAAGCTTATGCGATCACCCTTCGTCTGGCGTCCGGCCGTCTGTCTGTCTGTCCGTCTGTCCGTAAATCCTCTGAAACTATTAGATTGGTCCATGGTCTAGTTGTGCATCTGACATTTAGTTTCAGTGCCTGACCCCCAGGGTCTTAGAAAATGGGCGTGGTAATTAAATTCTATGTAATCTTGTCCGGACAACTCTTCTGACACTATAAATGATAGAGACATAATTCTTTTTGCAATATGATGGGTCTGTGGTCTTGTTGTGCACCTGATATTTTGTTTGAGCCCCTGACCCCCAGGATCTTAGAATTAATAGAAATGGGTGTGGTCATTTTCTCCTATATAACTCTATATAATCTTGTGCTCACAACTCCTCTGACACTATAAATGATGGAGACTTAATTCTTTTTGCAATATGATGGGTCTGTGGTCTTGTTGTGCACCTGATATTTTGTTTGAGCCCCTGACCGTCAGGGTCTTACCTGTAGAAATGGGTGTGGCATTTTCTCCTGTATAACTCTATGTAATCTTGTGTTCGCAACTCCTCTGACACTATAAATGATGGAGACTTAATTCTTATTGCAATGTGATGGGTCTGTGGTCTGGTTGTGCACCTGATATTTTGTTTGAGCCCCTGACCCCCAAGGTCTTAGAAATGGGTGTGGTTATTTTCTCCTATATAACTCTATGTAATCTTGTGTTCGCAACTCCTCTGACACTATAAATGATGGAGACTTAATTCTTATTGCAATGTGATGGGTCTGTGGTCTGGTTGTGCACCTGATATTTTGTTTGAGCCCCTGACCCCCAAGGTCTTAGAAATGGGTGTGGTTATTTTCTCCTATATAACTCTATGTAATGTTGTGCTCGCAACTCCTCTGACACTATAAATGATGGAGACTTAATTCTTTTTGCAATATGATGGGTCTGTGGTCTTGTTGTGCACCTGATATTTTGTTTGAGCCCCTGACCGTCAGGGTCTTACCTGTAGAAATGGGTGTGGTCATTTTCTCCTGTATAACTCTATGTAATCTTGTGTTCGCAACTCCTCTGACACTATAAATGATGGAGACTTAATTCTTATTGCAATGTGATGGGTCTGTGGTCTGGTTGTGCACCTGATATTTTGTTTGAGCCCCTGACCCCCAAGGTCTTAGAAATGGGTGTGGTTATTTTCTCCTATATAACTCTATGTAATGTTGTGCTCGCAACTCCTCTGACACTATAAATGATGGAGACTTAATTCTTTTTGCAATATGATGGGTTTGTAGTCTAGTTGTGCACCTGATATTTTGTTTGAGCCCCTGATCCCCAGGGTCTTAGAAATGGGTGTGGTCATTTTCTCCTATATAACTCTATGTAATCTTGTGTTCGCAACTCCTCTGACACTATAAATGATGGAGACTTAATTCTTATTGCAATGTGATGGGTCTGTGGTCTGGTTGTGCACCAGATATTTTGTTTGAGCCCCTGACCCCCAAGGTCTTAGAAATGGGTGTGGTTATTTTCTCCTATATAACTCTATGTAATGTTGTGCTCGCAACTCCTCTGACACTATTAATGATGGAGACTAAATTCTTATTGCAATATGATGGGTCTGTGGTCTAGTTGTGCACCTGATATTATGTTTTAGCCCCTGACCCATAGGGTCTCAGAAATGGGTGTGGTCATTTTCTCCTATATAACTCTATGTAATCTTGTATTCGCAACTCCTCTGACACTATAAATGATGGAGACTTAATTCTTTTTGCAATATGATGGGTCTGTAGTCTTGTTGTGCACCTGATATTTTGTTTGAGCCCCTGACCCCCAGGGTCTTAGAAATGGGTGTGGTCATTTTTTCCTAATCCTTTATAACTCTATGTAATCTTGTGTTCGCAACTCCTCTGACACTATAAATGATGGAGACTTAATTCTTATTGCAATGTGATGGGTCTGTGGTCTGGTTGTGTACCTGATATTTTGTTTGAGCCCCTGACCCCCAGGGTTTTAGAAATGGTTGTGGTCATTTTCTCCTATATAACTCTATGTAATCTTGTGCTCACAACTCTTCTGACACTATTAATGATGGAGACTAAATTCTTATTGCAATATGATGGGTCTGTGGTCTAGTTGTGCACCTGATATTTTGTTTGAGCCCCTGACCCCCAGGGTCTTAGAAATGGGTGTGGTCATTTTTTCCTAATCCTTTATAACTCTATGTAATCTTGTGTTCGCAACTCCTCTGACACTATAAATGATGGAGACTTAATTCTTATTGCAATGTGATGGGTCTGTGGTCTGGTTGTGCACCAGATATTTTGTTTGAGCCCCTGACCCCCAAGGTCTTAGAAATGGGTGTGGTTATTTTCTCCTATATAACTCTATGTAATGTTGTGCTCGCAACTCCTCTGACACTATTAATGATGGAGACTAAATTCTTATTGCAATATGATGGGTCTGTGGTCTAGTTGTGCACCTGATATTATGTTTTAGCCCCTGACCCATAGGGTCTCAGAAATGGGTGTGGTCATTTTCTCCTATATAACTCTATGTAATCTTGTATTCGCAACTCCTCTGACACTATAAATGATGGAGACTTAATTCTTTTTGCAATATGATGGGTCTGTAGTCTTGTTGTGCACCTGATATTTTGTTTGAGCCCCTGACCCCCAGGGTCTTAGAAATGGGTGTGGTCATTTTTTCCTAATCCTTTATAACTCTATGTAATCTTGTGTTCGCAACTCCTCTGACACTATAAATGATGAAGACTTAATTCTTATTGCAATGTGATGGGTCTGTGGTCTGGTTGTGCACCTGATATTTTGTTTGAGCCCCTTACCCCCAGGGTTTTAGAAATGGTTGTGGTCATTTTCTCCTATATAACTCTATGTAATCTTGTGCTCACAACTCTTCTGACACTATTAATGATGGAGACTAAATTCTTATTGCAATATGATGGGTCTGAGGTCTAGTTGTGCACCTGATATTATGTTTTAGCCCCTGACCCTTTGGGTCTCATAAATGGGTGTGGTCATTTTCTCCTATATAACTCTTTGTAATCTTGTATTTGCAACTCCTCTGACACTATAAATGATGGAGACTTAATTCTTTTTGCAATGTGATGGGTCTGTAGTCTAGTTGTGCACCTGATATTTTGTTTGAGCCCCTGATCCCCAGGGTCTTAGAAATGGGTGTGGTCATTTTCTCCTATATAACTCTATGTAATCTTGTGTTCACAACTCCTCTGACACTATAAATGATGGAGACTTTATTCTTATTGCAATGTGATGGGTCTGTGGTCTGGTTGTGCACCTGATATTTTGTTTGAGCCCCTGATCCCCAGGGTCTTAGAAATGGGTGTGGTCATTTTCTCCTATATAACTCTATTTAATCTTGTGTTCGCAACTCCTCTGACACTATTAATGATGGAGACTTAATTCTTATTGCAATATGATGGGTCTGTGGTCTAGTTGTGCACTTGATACTATGTTTTAGCCCCTGACCCTTAGGGTCTCAGAAATGGGTGTGGTTATTTTCTCCTTTATAAGTTAATGTAACCTTATGCTTGCAACTCCTCTGACACTATAAATGATGTAGAATTAATTCTTTTTTCAATGATTGGTCTGTGGTCTAGTTGTGCACCTGATATTTTGTTTGAGCCCTATACCCCCAGGGTCTTTGAAAATGGGTGTGGTAATTTTTCCTATATAGTTGTGCTCTCTACTCGTTTAAAGCTATTAATCATTAATGATGGGGATTTAATTCTTTATCCAATATTATGGATCTGTAGTCTTGATGTGTCATTGATAGTTCATTTGAGCTAGCAGCTCTTGGCCCCTAGGATCTTGGAAAATGGGTGTGGCATTCTTTTTAGAAATACTTTATCTCGGATATTATGAATTATATGAGTGATATTCTAGTTGCAGTCTAATGGATATGTTGTTTTATCATGCTACTTATACTTTGTTAGAGCACCTGCTCCCTATGGTCTTGGTTTGAAAAAAAAGAAAGGAAATTGATGTTTTAGAAAAAACAACCAGGAGAGCTACAGTCTCGTCAGAGACTTCTGGTTCCTGTCAGTAGATGAGAAAACATTTTAAAGAGAATAATGTACATATTTAGAGATAGATTTGAATTACATACATACTCCCACTCCACCATTACGCCATCACGATATCTGCACTGTTAGAATTTCCAAAGGAAAATCAAATTATCAGATGTTCATTTAAATAAGAAAATGGTGAGAATGACCCTAGTAATTTTTGAGTCGCCGTATACATGTACCAGTATGGGAATTTGAAATCCTTTAATGCTTTCATGTATCATGGATATTTCAAGTGTATGTTTCTAACATTTTGATTTGTTGTTACAGAGCCCATGCATCATTAGTGATATGATTCATGTATCTTACATTATGATTTGTTGTAACAGAGCCCATGTAAATGTATCATGGGTGATATATTTGGTGTATCTCACATTATGATTTGTTGTTACAGAGCCCATGTATCATGTATCATGGGTGATATATGTGACAAATCAGCTTACATTTTGATTTGTTGTTACAGAGCCAATGTACCATGGGTGATATATTTGGTGTATCTTATATTATGATTTGTTGTAACAGAGCCCATGTACATGTATCATGGGTGATATATTATGTGTATCTTACATTAAGATTTGTTGTTACAGAGCCCATGTATCATGGGTGATATATTTGATGTATTTTACATCATTTGTTGTTACAGAGCCCATGTATCATGGGTGATATATTTGATGTATCTTACATCATGATTTGTTGTTACAGAGCCCATGTATCATGGTCGATATATTTGATGTATCTTACATCATGATTTGTTGTTACAGAGCCCATGTATGATGTATCATGGGTGATATATGTGATGAATCAGCGTACATTTTTATTTGTTGTTTCAGAGCCCATGTTTCATGGGTGATATATTTGATGTATCTTACATTTTGATTTGTTGTTACAGAGCCCATGTATCCACAAGCTCAGCCAGCTGGTAAGTTGACGTATACATGATGTATAAGTTTTAGAATTTAGAATTTTCTTCATCTTTATCTACTGAATCAAATTACCACTATCAAGCACATTGAATTCTGTAAGTGAAAAATGTCATAACTTGGTATCTTTTCTGGGAAACTGATCGATAGTAATTGAAATACAGGTACATGTGATAACTGATTGGTTAAAAATGTTCTCATAACATTGATGAAAAAATGCATGATATCTATAAAAAAAGCCCATTCTATTTAATGTTGATGACATGCTGATGTTTTACTTTATGAAGGATACCCTCCACAACCCTATGGTCAACCAGGTAAGATAGTCATAATTAAAATGTATATATTTTGCTTTATCTAAACTTGTACTAATCTATTCTTAGCTATGTATATAATTTGACATTTCAAGGGTTATTGGATCAATATAGAAGTTTACACAATTATTCTCACTAATCACATGCTGTTTATCATTGAGACCAATTGTTGACTTTTGGATCTGGTTCCATCATGTCCATGGGATATTTTAGTTTTGTTTAATCACTCTTGAACACGTGTTTGGTGCATCAAAATTGGTTTAAAATTGTCTTCGTGAAGGTAAAGAGTTGGAACACTTTCGTATTGAAGTTGTTTAATAAGTTTAAATCTAGATGAAATGAAAAAGATAAGGTATAATTCTCATGCAATCCTAATGTTACGTAAGGCCTATTACGGTGGAATGTGCACTGTGGGGTACTGTGGGGATTCCGGTCATATTTGTATTTATTGAGACTGGAAAGAAGGGAAAATACCCTCCAAAATTGCTAAAATTATTTATGGATGGACAAATACTAACAAGAAGAATATTAAAAGGAGGATATGGTGGGGGATAGACTATGGAAAATGCAATGTTAGATGGACAACTCACCATATTGAAAAAAATCACTTTTTTTATTTAACTAAAATGCTTAGGGATGATCATACTCATACATGTATATAAATGCAAAGAGCAATATATGACTTATATGCTTTTCACTAATGAAATATATGAATGTTACTTGCTAAGGTTATGGACAACCCCCGTATGGTCAGCAACCATATGGGCAGCCAGGTAAGAGTCTATCTTGTATGCCCAGTCTCTCTATGTGTGTTTGTATGAATACTGTAAACAACCTGTCCTTTACATGTATTGCAGGGGACAGTCAAAAAGTTCTTTGATTATATAATATTGCATAACTGTGATGATCATTACAATGAAAGCAAAAGAGCAGTTGTCATTTTCAAGATGTCATAATGCTTGCTGTTGATAATTGTTCATTTCTCCAATCCTAAGAAAATATAGTTTGACTTCATCCATGGAGTGATATCTAGGTCAGGTTTACAGTATTCATTTAATGTTATAGGATCTAATCATTTGTTTGTATTTCTAACTTTCTACATTAGCATGATTTGGAAACTAAGAAGTTTACTTCAGTATGAAAAAAGGAGCTCCATGAGTAGTGCATTACATTATACTAAACAGAATCTTGTTACATGTTTGAAATATTGTATTATAACTTATTTTATGACCACTTTCATCTACTACAAGTATTGTCACAGCAGAGTGACCTGACTGAGTTATTTCATTCAAGCAACTGAGAAAATCTGAATTTAAAATCAGAGAAATATCCACTTTAAGGTATATATATAATTAGGAGTATGATACAGGTAACAATATCATCGATAAAGAAGAGATTATGCACTGCCATATCTTGCATATCTTTTATATTTAATATTTATTTACTGTTACATTCAACTCGCAATGAAAATATATGGTTCTGAACATTGCTGAAGTCGACCAACTTCGTGACTCTTCATTTTTCTGATATCAATTAAAAGCTCCCTTGATTACCAGAAGCCATGAATTTTACCTCCATAATTCCGTTCTCTTGGGTTTTCTGCTGTTGAATATCATCATTTATAACAAGCTTAGATTTTAATTTTTCTTCAATGGAATTATTTGGTAAAATTAATTCAGTCAGTTGACTTAACTATCATGATTATAGCAGTACCGTATAACCAGAAATTTTCACGAGTATCAAATTTCGCGATTTAATGGTAAAATAGGGTGTCTTTATTTTTGCGATTGCAATTTTTCCAGAGTGCAATTCTTTGCGATTCCTAAATTAGAAACAAATATGTACATATGATGTTACTGTTTCGTACCTTTTATTATTGAAGTAATTATTTTTATCATGAGAACACACTCAATTCACTTCTTTTTACGCCTTATTATATAATCAGGAAAAATGAGCAATGACACATGTACAATATGAGGAAATGAAATGGATATACCAATTATGATCAACTTTATCAAACACAATTTTTCGCGAAAATAATTTTTCGCGATTCCAAATCACTCGCAAATATAGCGAAAATTAGTACCTCGCGAAAATTTCTGGTTATATGGTATTTTAAACTATACTGTTTAACGGTAATTGTATATTGTCAACCATAGCATCGCCCATTATACAGTAGTCTATGATGTGAAAAGGCCTATATATAACTTTGTGTGAGGTACAGACAGCATGCAAAGTTGAAGGTTTATGTTGTGTTGTCTTTGAAAATAGAGTAATGATTTCTACATATGTCAGCTTTATGTTACATTTAATTCATACTTTCCTGTCTATTTTAACAAATATTTGAACAGATACTGTGTCATATTTATGTTAATTGATATTGATGGGCAACTCCTCGACTTGTTATCAATTTAATTTTTCTCCCATACTTTTTTTGTCCATAAATTAATAAGTTTGAAAATAAAATTCCTGTAAAAAAATTTATGGTTATACTGTACCCTCTCTAAACATAGTTTAGGAGGGTATTATAAACAAAACGTAAGCAAGCATTTTAAAAATGATCTTATTGAAGTCTGCATTATGATTATTTTCCATTCTGTATGTTAGCGTATGGTGGGTACCCAGGTAAGTTCTGCGTCATTTCCCTGCGATGTGATCTTGTGATACCCTAAGCAGAGACAATACTCACATGTATGGTTGCATGCTCCCAATAGTTAATTTGCACAGTTGGATGTTTTGATGGGCAGTTTGTGATCTTACAGTCCTGTAATTTCCCGATTTGACATTTGGAAGCCATTATTCTAAGATACAATTTATCATTATTTATGATTAGATTTTCATCTTATCGTGACATTGCATTTGTATTTGTGAGAGTCTTGCACTGATTTAAAAGAAAACATATAGTTTTTGTCCATTTTATTTTGTGTTTGTGATCATTATAGAATTGATTCTTTAAAGAATGACTTGAGGGTGAAACCCATTACCTATGACAACAGAATATAAACTTGCATGTTCTTTTTGAAGTAAGATGAGTATGTCATGGATTGTATGTTTCCTTATGTTATGTTAATGTCAAACTTGAATTTGAAATGGATGCATGTACACCATTTTGAAAATACGTTGCAAATTGATATCTTTAAATACTTGATGCGAGTTCAATGATATTGACAGGTGCATGCAATAAGGATTTTTTGCTCTAATTGTGAGAGCCATGCACTAAAAATGCATACTTCCATATCAGCCATGCACAGTTATGTTAGAAGGTAACAAGGCCAAGGGAATGATGCTTTTGTGTACAATCTAAGGTTAAAAAACAGATAGGTGAAACTTTGTCCTTTCTGGTACATACAATGCACTACCCACCATAAAATAAGTATTAAGGTTGTATAAACATTAGAAATTTCATGAAAAGCTCATCCCAATATTTTCTCTTCTGAACTGTTAAATGCGTGAAAATTTCTTATATATTGTTTGCATCATTTATCTTTATACAAAAATGGAAAATTTTTAACAATATTTTTGTGGAATTTTTATGCTACCAGAATCAAAGATTTGGGGGCATATAGTTTTAGGCCTGTTCGTCTGTTTGTCTGTTTTTCCGTGAGAAAAACTTTAACATTTGAGATAACTTTTAGATTGTAGGGTGATAGGGCTCTGATATTTCACTTGTGTATTCCTTGTGACAAGACCTTTCTGTTGATACCAAAAAATTTGACCTCTTGACCTTGACCTTTGACCTACTTTTAAAACTTTTAACATTGGACATAACTTTCGAATGGTAAGTGATAGGGCTTTGATATTTGACATGTATATTCCTTGTGATAAGACCTTTCCATTGATACCAAAAATTTTTACGTTTGACCTACATTTAAGTCAAGTTGCAAAAAACGGCTCTTAATTTGATGTGAGACGGGCAGGCGGTTTCTGGAGTATAAGTCAACTATGGTGTATGCTAGAACAATGAAACTTTATACACTTACTCACCATGAGTAAGGATGAACCCTATTGATTTTGGGGTCCAAAGGTCAAGGTCAAAGGACTCTGATTATTGAATATGGTTTCCGGACCATTTAAGAGTCTGTATTTCACCTATGATCATGAAACTTGCCAGAAATGTTTCCCATGAATCAAGGATGAACCCTATTGATTTTAGGGTCAAAAGGTCAAGGTCATAGGACTCAGATGATTAAAAATTATTTCCGGACCAAATAAGAGCCTGAAGGGTTCTATGATTGTGAAACTTACCAGAAATGTTTTAATCCAAATGGGGTCCAAATGTCAAAGGTCAAGATCAAAGGACTCAGATGACTGAAAATGGCTTCTGGACCATATAAGAGCCTGTATCACTTGTTTGATGGTGAAATCTACCAAAAATGTTTCCCGTGAATCATGGATGATTTCTATTAATTTTTGGGTCAAAAGGTCAAGGTCATATGACTCAGATGATTGAAAATGGTTTTCAGACCATATTAGAGCCTGTAGTCTACCTATGATCATGAAACTTTTGAGTTTAGGGTCAAAAGGTCAGAGGTCAAGGTCATATGACTCAGATTATTGAAAATGGTTTCCAGACTATATAAGAGCATGTATTGCACCTATGATCACGAAACTTGCCAGAAATGTTTTCCATGAATCAAGGATGATTCCTTTTGATTTTTGGTCCAAAGGTCAAGGTCGGATGATTGAAAATGGTTTCCGGACCATATTATAGCTTGTATTTGACCTATTATCATGGAGCTTGTCAAGGATGATCCATGATGATTTTGGGGTCCAAAGGTCAAACTCATAAGATTGTGCTAATTGAAATTGGTTTCCGAATGATATATGAATGAGTATCAACCTGAAATGTGCCAGTAATGTTTCCCATCTGCCGAGATCATATTCAATTCATGTACATTGCAAGTCTGCATATTCATCTTTATGTTCCAGTTTTGCAACTCGGCATTTTGCATCTTTGATGCATTAAAATCTTATCAAAAACTTAAACATTGGGTATAACTTTCGATTGGTAAGTGATAGGGCTTTGATATTAGATCTGTGTATTCCTTGTGACAAGACCTTTCTGTTGATTTCAAAATTTTTCTTTGATATTTGACATGTGTATTCCTTGTGACAAGATCTTTCTGTTGATACCAAAATTTTTGACCTCCTGACCTTGTCCTTTGACCTACTTTTCAAAAACTTTAATATTGGGCATAACTTTTGAGTGGTAAGTGATAGGGCTTTGATATTTCACATGTGTATTCCTTGTAACAAGACCTTTCCATTGATACCAAAATATTTGACCTCGTGACCTTGCTGTCGACCTTTGGCCTGAGTTTCAAAAACTTTAACATTTGGTATAACTTATGAATGGTAAGTGATATGGCTTTGATTTTTCACATGTGTATTCCTTGTGACAAGACCTTTATACCAACATTTTAACCTCGTGACCTTGAACTTTCACCTTCAGAAAACGGTGAAAACAGTGACAAAGTTGCGGAAAGGGGCACAAACACAATCATTCTAAAAATTGAAATTTTGGTAGAAAATTGCAAAAATTTATGAAATAAAGATTTAGTCGAAAAATTTACTTTAATTGATAGCAGAATGGTTAACCTTTAGATTTTCAAAACAAAGGAACAAAAATCTTCACTGTTTTGAGAACAAGAGAAATGTATTTAAGGTGGGTATTTACTAAAGGTGGGTAGTGTACATGTTATGCACATGTCAGCATTAATTTAATTTTTTCTAGAATTGTTGAAATCTTGATTGAAATACTAGAAATTGCATGTTTCTTGTGTCAGTTATAACCAGAGGGACTCAATGATATATATAGACTGTATTATATTGTCAGACAGGCGACCCAAGCTTCATTTCAGTCATCAATTGAAGATTCCACAGGAAGTATTAGTCGCCTCTGTGTCTGTCTGTTTGTCCATCTGTCTTAATCAAATAATTATTATCTCACTTTTTACCGTATAACCAGAAATTTTCACGAGTATCAAATTTCACGATTTTATGGTAAAATACGGTGTCTTATTTTTCGCGAGAACAATTTTTTGTGATTCTTAAATTACAAATATGAACATATGATGTTACTGCTTTGTACCTTTCATTATTGAATAAGAATACACTCAATTCACTTCTCGTAACGTTCAATCAGAAAAAAAAGTGAAGAATGGCACGTGTACAATAAGAACAAAATGTAATTGATATACAAATTTATTAAATACCTTATCAAATACAACATTTCATGGGAATATATTTTTGCGATTCCAAATCACTGGTGAATATAGTGAAAATTAGCATCTCGCGAAAATTTCTGGGTATACGGTATATGGAAATCGTAGGATTAAAATGTTGACTCATAAATACAAAAAATGTAAAAACAGGGTCATGAACTTTGTTAAAATAAATCAGAAGAATGAGAACATGAAATTAAATGAGTGAGAAAATTATAAATCACATCAATTGCGACAGAGATTTAGGGAATCTCATACCTGTACAACATATCTGCAACATGGACTGCCCTGCAGAATTTCATTGTTCATTGCTATGATTTTGTCATGTGGATGAGATTATCCCTTCTCAATTGCAATGTTGTGATAGATGGATTGAAGTTATCTTAAACTCTCAAATTTGAAATTAGTGATTGGCTGGAATTATTTTATAGGTATGGTTATATTCCTTTAAGCAAGAAAGAACAATAATGCTTGTAGTTTGCCCAATAATATGACGTCGGCACTTGCTTACAAAGTAATAATTATATGGTATTCCAGGTCAGCCTGGTTATGGACAGACCACCGTAGTGGTTGCCCAGCCAGCGGTCTCCGTAGTACAGACCTTCCGAGAGACACCAGTACACTGTCGGTGCCCCCACTGTCAGGCTGAGGTAGTGACGGCCACCCAGTACGAGACCGGCACCATGGCATGGATCGTCTGCCTCGTCCTTTGTCTCGTGGGGTATGTTTTATCTCTGACCGTTATTTTGTCGTCTTCAAAGCATTATAATATACTACATTTACTATTTCTTACTGTATAGAGTAAATCTGTTTAATATATGTAGTCATATGTAATCACTGCCTGTAATCCTATGAAGATTATTTTATGTCTTGGTTCAGAGGCAATGTGAAGGTTACATACAAAGTCTACACCCCAGAGTACAGACTAGATGAAATGAGGGGTGTTGACATTTTTTTCGTACTGTCTGGCTAAAAATTGTTTTGTGACAATTCTACATATGAATTACTGATAAGTTTGAAATACATGTAATTGTGCTGTTTTATACACATGCATATACATGTATATACAGCTAAAACTGCTTTTGAATGATTCTTAGCTAAGATTTAGATAACATCCTCTATACTTTCCAAAATATAATTACTGGTATCTTTTTGAATTTTGCATGTAATAGGGAATATATTACTATATATATTGATTAAAGTAGAAAGGTAGATCGACCTTATAATGCAGCTTAGATTGCATGCACATTATGTAAGTGTACAATATATGTATTGTATAAACTCAATGATGTATTTATGCAAGGGATATTTACCATACACTGTTGATGCACAAGTTTTACAGATTTGAGGTATAACAGCACATCCATCTTCAAGTTTCAGAAGTCATCACTTTTTAACTTTTAAATAACATTCAGATTATGACTTGATATACCTGCCAATCTGAACATTTCAAGATGGCTACTTTGTGAAAATTGATAAAATCCAGACTGATTATTCCTGTGTAAGGAAACTTTGTATTAGAAATGCTGTCCAGAATCATTGCATGTAGTTATTTTAACCCAACACAGTTGTTCACTATCTACAAATAGTATATAAGACCTGATGTGGTAGATTAAAAGATCCTGTAAATTTTTGTGATATCAACATACATATATGTTACAGCATGGCTTTAGTCTGTTAAAGATGTTTCTTTACTTTATCTCATCTGAGATTTCCTTTTTATTACAATAAGTTAAAAGTTTTGCTTTTAAAGGATTATTTTTGGATTTTTGAATTTATTTAATTTTACTTTCTTTGAAGCTTCAGATTTTACAATAAGAAAACTCCGTATTTGATAACCATGAAATTACTGTTCATGCTTTTAGATTAAACAGATTAGCACTGAGATGATAGTGCTAGTTTAAAACTTGGCTAGGGATTTGAACTAAACCATGCGACTTATTCGTAATTAAGCTGTTATGTCAATTTACCTCCTTTCTAAGTTTTGGTTGTTCTAGTATATGTGCTGTTTATTGATCAAAATTTCAATCAGTAAATTTTGTTAGTGTGCGAAAGCGAAGATAATTTACTGTATTTTTTAACATACTTATAATAACAAAGTTGTCTGTATTCAGCATCAAGATTAGAATTATGACTTGAAATATGATGAACATGTCCCTTTTCTGAATTGCTTTGGAAAAAAAATCAGCTCAGGAGATGCCTTCAAAAACTTTAGACAACAAAAAATTTTAAAACTGATAAAGGTGCCATGCCATTTTAAAAATGAGCAATAAATAATAGATTAGATTATTATACCTCATATGATTGATATGACGAATAAAGAGATCTGATTGGTCTAGAGAGGTCAGGTGGGTGGGTGACAAATCTTCATGTCTCCCTCAAAAGACGTCATATCTCACAGCATCATGTAACCCCTATTAACGTAGTTTGATTCTTTTACTGAATTACCATGTAAGAAGATACGATTCTCGGTATTTTACAATCTATGATGAAATGAGATAGAAGTGGATTTCATTCTGTTTTAAAGTAAGTATTTACCTGAAAATCTGATTTGAATATTTTCTAACTTTAACCTCAGTCTCACATTTGAATCACTGTAGGATGTATATCATTTATATCACTCACAAACTAAAATGTTATGTTAAATTCTTAATGATTTAAATTAAGAATATCACGTTTGGCACATATTCCTGCATTGGACAATTATATGTAATCATAATCTCTGGATTGCACTTTCACTCACCCCCGACAGAGATATCCATAGAGTTGCCCATTTTGAGACTCGAGCCCCCCATGGTGACATCATAAACCTTTTAGTAGGTTTGACATCACATAAGGCATCATTTAATGCAAAACAATGAATGAATTATATAAAAATTAATGGATGAGAGAAGATAATCAACCATCCCTTTGTACAGGGACACCCTTGTATCAAAGATTTGCAACAGCCAAGACTCGGCAAGCCTCGTTGTAGACTGTAAATCTCTGATACTCAGGTGGGATTTCCCTGTCCCTGAACAAAGGCATATAGATTCTAATTCTATTAGTCTGAGTAATTGGGAAGGAAATCTTATAAATGGACCATTTCCCATGATTTTCTCCAATTTTGATATACCATTAATTTCTTAAGATTAAATGGGTTGAACTATTGGTCTATAGCCCATGATCCCTGTCCTTCTCAATCACTGCTGAAAAAGAAGTCATCTTTTAAAATCATCAATGTTAAGCAATGTTTTAATGCTTTGGTTTGTTTGACCTCACTGCTGCAAGAATGCCATTCATGCGATATCCATAGAATTGTAAGCTATGATCACCCATTGCCTTTCCCTGTAACATTTAATCTTTAAGATATGTTAAAATCCAAAATTGGTCTTGTTTAAGCATGAACAGAAGCATGACAAATGATTATTATTCAGTTAAATTTTGTTCATGAGTTTGCATTTCTATTTACTTTCGTATGATTTGAATATCAGTGTATTAGTTTTGTTCAACAGCATAGAAATTCAGACATAAGATATACTTTCTGTAATAAGATCTCAAATGTCGAAACACATCTTGCCTTTGGTGAAATTATAAATAGCTTTCATTTTGTAGATCAGAACAATAAAAAGTGGAGTTGTAAGATTACTTTTAGTAATTTACAATGTAGAAATAAAATTTAACCTCTACGGCTAGGGGAGAAAAATACAGAAAATAGAATGTAAGATCTCAAGGCAATATTTTTTCACCCCCTCCTTTTACTCATATAAAGGTTTTTTTTATCATCTTCAACTTGGACCACCTTGGACAATTACATTCTTATCTATAACAAATGTATATGGAATAAATTGCTAAGAAATATAGTTTCTGTCCATTAGTTCATCCATTTGTCTGTCTACCGTCAGCACTATTGTTTGAACACAAGACTTGCTTTGCTTGAGTTAAACTTATAATATCGTAATAGATGTTTTGACTATGAGGGTACACCAAAATAACTTGTCTTTAGCTTTGAATATAGCTTATAGTAACAAAATTAACATTTTTGGCTTTTCTTTGTGGATTCTTGATTAGCTTTGACATTTTGACATATTTTGATGTCACTCTGATAGACTGAAGTTCATAGTTATATTTTCATAATCAAGTAAAAGGTTTTCAACACTTTGGTTTGAACTCTAAATACTAGATATGATATGTATAGCTATTAGTATAATATAAACCTAGAGGCAGAACTATTGTTGAGAATATTTCTCAGGATGGTAGTCAGCAAAGCACATACATGTAGTAACTGCTTTTCTTATAAAGCTATATGTTTTCAATGCCCTTTAGAAAGGAAATGTTTTTATTAGCTCACCAGAGAAAAGCTCAAGTAAGCTATTGTCATCCGTCATCTGTCTGTCTGTCATTAACTTTTAACCTTTTCAACATCTCCTCTGCAACCACAGCTTAGAATTTCATGAAACCTAACAGGAAGCAAGTACTCGAGGTCCACTACCAATTTCTTGCCGAACACTCAACAAATATGGCTACCGAGGGCTCTGATTGGCTGACGTATTTTTCGACTTCTCCTATGCAACCACTATATAGACTTTCACAAAACCTTACAGGAAGCAAGCACTAATTCAGTTTGTGTTTTTTGTGCCGCTCAGTCAACAAATATGGCCACCAAAGTATCTGATTGGCTGAAACATTTTTGACTTCTCCACAACTGCTGCTCACAATTTAACGAAACCTTACAGGAAACAGGTACTCAAGGTC
Organism: Pinctada fucata; assembly: GCA_028142955.1. Lineage (NCBI taxonomy): Eukaryota > Metazoa > Mollusca > Bivalvia > Pterioida > Pteriidae > Pinctada > Pinctada fucata. The sequence goes on along the minus strand of AP027103.1, from coordinate 63,004,258 downwards.
TTCTTTCTGTGGAGATTGGTCAACAAATAAGGCCGCCGAGGGGTCTGATTTGCCGACACATTTTTATGCCCCCGAAATCAAAGATTCGGGGGCATATAGTTTTTGGCCTGTCCATCTGTTTGTCTGTCTGTCTGTTTGTCCGAAAAACTTTAACATTGGACATAACTTTTGAATGGTAAGTGATAGGGCTTTGATATTTCACATCTGTATTCCTTGTGACAAGACCTTTCCATTGATACCAAACTTTTTGACCTCATGACCTTGACCTTTGAACCCAGTGACCCTGACCTTGACCTTTTACAGACATGTACTTTACAGAAAATAGTTTTTATATTAACAAAGATGCCACCGGGGGCATTCTTGTTTCACAAACACAGGCTTTATTTACTTCTCCTCTGCAACTGCTGCAGAGTTTCACAAAATCTTACAGGAAGCAAATACTCAAGGTCCTCTACCAAGTTTGTGTTTTAAGTAGGGATCGGTCAACAAATATTGCAGTGGAGGGCTCTGATTGGCTGACACATTTTTGACATCTCCTCTGCAATTGCTGCATAGAATTCCTTAAAACCTCACAGGAAGCAAGTACTCAAGGTCCACTACCAACTTAACAAGTTTATGTTTTTTTTTTTGTTTGCTGATGGGTCAACAAATATTGCTGCCAAGGGCTCTAATTGGTTGGGGCAATTTCGACATCCTTGCAACAGCTGAATAGAATTTCATGAATCCTTACAGGAAGCAAGTACTCAAGGGTCTCCACCAAATTGGCCACTAAAAGTCTATCATTCTTTTGTCTGCAATTCAGATGAGCGATATGGCCCCCTTGGGCCTCTTGTTTCATCTTGAACTTACAGGGAATGAGTGCATTATTGATGAAGAATTTTCTGGCTATAGAGCAATACTCTTATCCACATTGAAATCTAAGAGCAATTAAAGAATTTTAATTCAAATTTGTCTTCTTGAAGTAAAGTTTGTAGTTATTACATCTTTTATAGCTGAATTGCCCAAGGACCAAAACGTGTGTCATCAAGATCATGTCATGACCTTGAACAATCAGTTATTGAGAAAAGAATTGTGAAAGCTTTTCCAAACTACCACAGACTTTGAATCTTTTGTAAAAAAAAAAACAACTAGGTCATAGATATCTTGAGCCACAGAGGTTAGGGCTTTTATATTTCACATATGATTCATCCTGACCTGCGTTTTCATTTGATAGTATAACATTTGACCTAGTTACCTTGACCATGGACTATCTCATATGAAAAAATAAAATGGCCATTTCTGTCAAACCTTTGGTATTGAGGATAGGGCTTTAATTTTTCAACTGTAGAATTATGACGGTCAGAATCTCATTTTACATAACAACTTTTGACCTTCTTTTAAAAGTCTTTTACCTTGGCCGTACCTATTGAAGCGTAGGGGAAGAGAATTTTCATATATTTCACATTTAGAATCGTTTTGGAAAGATTTTAAAAAGCACTATGACTTTTTGCCTTGTAACCATGACCTTTGACATTAACTTAATGAAGGATAATCTTTGTTATAAAAATTGAAAGCTAGAGGATGTCACTTCATGTAGAAACCATATGGCCAGCACTTTCATCTGTTGCCATGACTTTTGACCTTATGACCTTGACCTCTGACATTGACTTTCTGATAAAAAAAAAGCACCAATAATCTAAGTAATCTTGGCAAAATGAAATATAAAAACAAAAAATTATGACTGATGTTGTTGCTTAAAACTGGAATATGTAGGTTAAGTTTTAAGACCTGATGTTTTGCTGATTAATTTTAAAATGAACTGGATGAGGCCGTTTAAAGAAAATATCTCCAGTCTGAATATAATTCAAAGGGGTAGGGGCAAAAGTGACCATTTTTGGCCCCAATCAAAAATTTTAAAAAGGTTCTATTTTCTTATTCATTATGCTTCTTCTGAACAAAAAATAACAAATTTTATGTGATTTTTCAAAAACCCTGCCTTTTAGGGCAAAATGATTAAAAGTTGAGCACTATGTCATTCAGAATTTTTGCAAGGGACACGTATACCTACAGTTGTAAGCCCTAGAGCAAGGGCGTGTAACAGGTTCATACTCATATGGGACATTCCTTTTTATATTCTGAATGTACATGGAAAGTGTAACTTTGTTACATGCGCTTGCTCTATATATACCATAAACTATAATGTTAAAATCTGATTGTTATCATTTTACCACTAATTTCCGTAGTAGTGGGCAATTTGGGCGGGAAATAACACTCATATTAGTTGATTATATCTATTTTCAATTCAGTTTCAATAAACAACAATATCTCTAATCTTATTTGAAAGATAAAAAATAGTATGAAAACAATTTTTGAAAATGGCAAAAAATGGGGCCAAAAACAGCTGATTTTACCCCTACCCCTTTTGGGTACTATTAATTCTCAGGTTTGTAGCATTCTGGTCCCATTTGTCTCACATAATTTTCTGGGATTTGCTGTACTTGTAAGTGTAATGACTTAACATACTGAACTTTCAACATGTTTGTAGATGCTGGCCTTTCTGTCTAATCCCATTCTGTGTGGACGGAGCTAAGGACGTGATCCACAGTTGTCCTAACTGTAAGCAGGTCATCTCCCGCTACAATCGTTTGTAGGCAGACACAGGAATGAGAAGACAATTAAGACATTGATTGTCAAAGAACTGTACCAAGTGTAAGATGGGAACAGAACTTTGTTTTCTTGATAATTGTTGTGCTCTTTTATTGTTAAAATTTTACAGAATTCTTTGTTGAATGTATACTTGTTTATAAAGGGGTAGGGCCACGAGACCCCTAAATCGGCCCTCGATTTTTCTCTAGAAATAAATTTCATGGAGAATACTTGATATCTCTCATGACAATACACGAATGTCTACCACTTTTAATGAAAAGAAAAATATCACCATACTTAGTGCCATTTAACTGTTATGACGTCATGAAGTGACGTCATTTTGACGTTATTGACAAAATAAAGCGAAAATTGCTTGAAATTTTGTCTTTTGTGAAAGAATTCAATGTGGCCGTATGCATTAACTGAGATAAAATGTTTATGACAAAAGGATATGATGATAATCTTTCACATATAATAATTTTTTCATCCTAGTTAATGCATGCGGCCATTACTAATTTTATAGAAATATGTGGTTTTTGCATCAATTTTGCGGAATATGACCAGTTTGGTGTTTTCAAAGGGCTAAAAGCTATTGATAAACGCAATGTTTACAAAAGATAAATTCGTGATTCAGTAGAGAATGATTCAGAATTTCAAATCACAGTTATAAATTTTATGAAGTACTATGTTCAAAATTAGGGCCAATATCGGGCTTCGTGGCCCTACCCCTTTAGATTATGATATCTCCTCAGAAGTAAGTTATGGAGGTATGTGCCATATCTCCTTGTATTTATTTCTATCTGGAACATTTTTATTGAAGAAACAAAGGTTTGTTACATATGTTAGTCAAATACTTCAAGTCATGTATAAAACCTCATCAGCGTGATGCCTCGTAACTTAAAGACTTAATTCTAGTTTTCAGTTATTTTTAGAATGTGCCTCTCTTTACGAATGTAAGTACAAGACATAGTCCTAAATCTGTCCCATTATTCTTATTGGTAAGATGAAGAGCAATTTGTCACACAGGATCACTATGGAAGAATCCTATTCATTTTCAAGGTCAGAGGTCAACAGTTAAGGTCACAGCCACCTATACTTAGAATAGTAAACCTGTGTGGCAAGGATAAAGACCAAACCTTTTAACCCTAATATATTCATACTTGGCACAAAGGATGGTTTTTGTAACAAATCAAAGGTCAATCATGTTCATAATGATACTTGGTTATTTCTGTGTGTCATGTAGATCTGAATTAAATGGATTTACTGGGGTCCATGCAATCATAAGATGCTTTAGCAAATTTGCACTTTTTCCGAAAGTCATTATGTAATGGTTATATATATTTCAAAGTAATTCTGTAGTCTTCCGTACAATTTGGATGGCAATTCATGTATAACTATAACTGTTTGTGTTTATTTATGTTGATGGAGTAGAAAGCACTGTGTTATTCACCCATTTGATACTGGGATGTCTGTCTGTCCATCCACACAATTACTGTTAGACTTAAAAAAATTTATACTTGCTGCCAAGGATAACTTTGACAATAGGAACAACCGAAATTATCTCCAAGGGTCAAATGTTAGTGTCTCTGCAAATTGCATTAATAAGACTTTGTGATTCATACTGAGCCAGTAGCTGTATGATCTTTTGCTATGCTTATGTCCATTTGGTCTACCTGATGCTAACGTTTTTCAGCTTTGTAGATATAAATAGCTTTGAAACTTGCAGTAGATATTCCTTATTATATGCTTCTATCAAGTTTCACTCCTATCATTAATTCATAGGTATTACCATTTTATAGATCAGTTTTGCAAGTGTACTAAACTTTTCATTCTTGTTCAGTCTTGCTTATGTTGTAATGGAAAATATTTTTATAATGCCCCATATTTCAAGTTCTCTATAAAATGTTTATAAATCTGTAATCAAAGTCTTCAAAATTTTGCTGCATTTATTGTGATAGGGATTGCATGTTTTCTAAAAATGTTCATTTTCTTCCAACCAGATTTTTATTTTAAGCATGACTAAAAAAAAAATGCAAATTGAGTTCCTTCAAGTTCACACTAAAAATGTTTTTATACACAATATAATGTTAATTCATTCATTGTTGTAACATGTCTTATTCAAATATTGTCATTTTTGTTGTAAATCAATTGTGTTTTCAAAAATAAATCATGTACATGTATAAAAATTTCATGTGTTAATAAATTTATTGTTAAATTCATTTTTCAGTTGGAAGAAAACTCATTCATTATAATGTTTGTTACTATGAAAACATAACTTTTTATACATGTTTTCACCCCCTCCCCCTGTCTGAACACCAGTAAATCTGTTTACACTATAAAGCTGAAACAGAATTATGTTGCTAATTTTCACCACTAAAGCCCAAGTCTGTGGTGACCTGTACCTTTGACCATTGACATTTCCATACAGCTACTGTAAGCATTGTTAATTTTGCTGATGGATTGTAACATCAAGACTTGGGGAAATATTCTTACACAAACATCTCTGCCTTTGTAAAAATGCAACGGAGTTATTTTTGCATGGGGTAAATTTACACGAAATCCCTTGATTCGCTAAATATACCCCTTCCCCCTTGCAAACATTTCCACATTTACAGTATCATCAGTCTGTTTGAATGTTTGGTATTTGCACTTTCGTTTATGGCTATAACTCATTAGTTTCCTTCTTACAAAAGCGGGAGGGACTATATATCTCCTTGCCATCTGTCTGTCCATCTTTGTCTGAATACTTTATAACTAGAAATTTCCGTGAGTATCAAAGGGGTAGGTTCACTATCTCCCAAAATCGGCCCTAATTTTTGCAAAAAATAATTTTATGAAAATTATGATTCAGCATCTCTTATATTTATCTCAAATACCTGCCGAAATAGAAAGTAAATATATTTCATTGTCAAAACGTCACGTGCGTTAGTTATGACATCACATTTTGAGGTCATTTGCTCTGCATGACAGAATATGAAAGAAAATCGCTATATTTTTGGCATAAATCTTTAAAACTTGTAAAGGCGCCAGCCCTTGTCCGACATAAATTTTATGTAGATCGAAAGATAAATTGCAAATTTAACTTTTTATATGAAAATTGTTTTTGGGGAGGGCTGGTGCCCTACTTATTTTCATATATTTTGACCAGAATTATGCCAATTTCTAATGATTTTTCAGCATTTTACGACTTTAAGCCATCATTTGGAAGCCATGGCATACCTTACTGTGTACTGCACGTAAATCTATTTGGTATTTCAAAGAACCATACATTGATACAAAATACAATCGAAATCTAAAACATTCTGAAATTAGGGTGGATTTTCCAAGTTACCGAACCTGCTCCTTTTGCTATTTTATGGTAAAAAAGGATGTCTTTATTCTCGCGAGTACATTTTGTCCAGTTCCTGAATTGCAAACAAATATGTAAATATGATGTTACTGTTTTTGTACCTTTCATTATTGAAGTTTTATTTATCTCTATCATAAGAATACACTCAATTCACTTCTCTTAACGCTTATTGGGAAAAGTGAAGAATGACACATGTACAATAAGAAGAAAATGTAGCTGATATACCAATTTACGTTATACCTTACTAAACAAAATTTCTGCTTATACAGTAAGGTTGTCTAGATCATTAATTTCCACTGCATAGGTCTGTAAAATAGTTCACAGAATTATTGCTCAAGACTTTAATTGTCATGATCCAAGGTTAGAGGTCAAGGTCAAAGAACATCTAGTCAAGACCATTACTTTTCATTGCCTGCATGGATCTGAATGATATTTCACAGAATTATTTCCCATGACAGATGTGTCATGAATTTGATACAAGGTCTCAGTACATACATGCATGCAATGATTCTGAATAGTTCACAGATTTTTTGTAGAAAATGATGCCTAAAACCTAAGGATTTTTCATTACCCCACCTTTGACAAAATTACCTGGAAATCCCGGATAGTGATTGACTAATAACAGTCACATGAAGACATGGTATATCTTATACCGGGTGCCTAGCCTTTAATACCAGACACCTTGTGATGTCACAATGTTATCCTTCATGTTGACGCCGTAGCGTAAACAGACAGTGCCATCCAATCACTCTATGGAAATTATCAAACTAGGTCATTGGAGGGGTAAATTTGTTACCTAGTCATCTGGTGACCTGGTACAGGATGATACCAGGTCACTAGGTTTTATACCGTACTCAGCTTCGCCTCGCCCGGTATAAAACCTAGTGACCTGGTATCATCCTGTACCAGGTCACCAGATGACTAGGTAACTAATATTACCTTGATCCAAGTTTTAGGTCACAGTTTGGTGTCTTGAAAAAATCTTTTCAGGACTATTGTTTTCACTGCATACATGGCTAGGAATAATACTGATAAATCCAAGGATGTGTCATGACCTTGATCAAAGGTCAAGGTCTTTGTATGTGTGGGTAGAAAATTCTTGTCTAGATAAAAACTTCACTGCCTGCATGAATTTAGATATTATTTCACAGAAATTTTGCCCAGAACTCAATATTGGTAAAATGAGAATGAGGCATAAACTACGCATGAAATACGAATAAACTGCGCAAAGAACATGTATACTGTATTTCCAGAAAAGCCTATTCTGTATGTAGTTCTTAGCGGTATATGCAATATATGCGTGACACATTTGCAATATATACTTGTTTTATACGTGAAAGGTTCATTAAGCATATGCAGAAATACGTGAAACTTGTGTGAAAATCATCAACTTTGCGTAAGAATCTCGTTTTTATACGCATTTGAATTATGCATGAATTGCGTAAGAACTGCTTTAAAACTAGGTTTATTACGCATACATCGCGTTAATCCATAAGGTCGAAAAATTTTGTGCAGCTCAAACCGTTTTCACATATGTCCACATATTCTCATCCCGGACTCCACTCGCTGCGCATATAGCGACAAATGAAATAAATGAAACACGCTTGAAATTTATTAAAAACTTATGAATTACGTATATTTGCGCATGTATTACGTATCTCCATCTTTGCCCCAAATTTTTGATGTAAGTTATGCGTAATTCATGCGCAAGTGCTGCGTGACAGGGCCTTTATCAATAACTTTTCACTACTTTGATATAAAGAGTCTTTATTGTGTTGAGTTATGGGTTACATCCAAAACACAGTAAGTGCATTTATCAAACTTGTATTGGCATAAGCGCTTTTCATGAGATAGATGCACTTGCTGTGTGTTGCATACCAGTAACAAGTCACAAATTATGACATTTATTCTATATATATGCACCACAATTGTCAGTTTCATTCTTGTTTTCTGAAATTGATATTTTCTAGATAAAAAGATTATGTTAAAATTCAGGTCAACGCTGGTTCAGTTTGCAGATTAGAACTGACGTCGCTGCATGATTCTTTAGATACTATGCTTTGAGACGTCACAAGCATTTACATGCAAAATGCAATATATTCCTTTCAATAGTTTCATCTCGGTGAATTACATGGGTTGTACAATACGTATATTTGAATATTTGCCAAGGACTGCAGGGTATATCTAATGGATTTGAACCAAGGTCAAGGTCAACTGATCAGTAAGATTTGGGATGTTATACAGATAAAATGATTGAAGTGTTTCAGGCAGATTTGAAGGACTTTGGGGATATTTATTATCATAGACTTGTGTTATATGCATTTTACGTCCATTACACTCGCAGGTATGGTCAAGCTTGATGAGATTGGATACCCAACAAAAGTCGAGGTCAACTTCCATGACAAGGTCACATACTTAAGGTCTATCGTGCAACAGGAGAGATACTTGGCTTTGAAAAGTTTAGATACCCCCTCTCAACTCTATTGGGAAGGGGATTTAGCATCACTGCCTTGCCTGTGTGTGTTTGTTTGGGAGGATGTGTATCTGGATTCTTTTGAACAGTATAGATAGCAATCATTATAAAAGCATCCATCCTTCCACATATGTCCCCCATTCAGAGAGGTGATATACCATACTGATTTTCAAGGGCACTGTAGACATTGGCTTAAAATCTTTGCAAACATCATATAATGTAGAAATCAAAACAATCATCATAGAAACATAAAATCTTCCACAAATGTTTCCCTTGGAGAAAAAATGAACCCTACTGATTTTCAAGGTGGAGGTCCCTGTGAACTTAGGCTAAAAGTCCCTGTGAACAGCATAGATGACACTGCATGCATCATAGGGTCGCCAAACCTTCCAGAAATATAGCAACTTTGGAGAGGTTGAACCCTATCGATTTTCTAGGTCAAAGTCAAAATAGACTTCATTTAAAAATTTATTTTGTTGGTAGCAAAGAGGGTGTGCTTTACCTGCTTTGTCTGTATTTAGATTTGAGCTCTTTATGTTTAGCTCATTTAAGAGCATGTCTTGAAATTTGATACTGCACTTGTATACAACAACTATAACTCCGTCTATTTCCAATTAGTCATAAAAGTCATTAAGAATTTTACAATTTGGTTTTTAAAGGAAATTGTTTTGGTTTAAGGTATCTAGAATCTCATGCATTGCATGTATATACCGTTATGTCAAAATGCATGCTATGCAAGGAGATGCTTCACTTAATATTGTCTGGTTTTAACCTCTGCTCCTTTGGCAGTCTTCACATGCCAGACAGATTTAAAAATTGCCGATCTTCTGTAATTGGATTCTGCCATTGAATTATATTAAATATGTCTCAAAACCATGAAAGTTGTAAGCAGACTGATAAAGCTTGATATTGTTGGCATTACAGGTCCTATGACGTATCCAAATGGCATTTTTCTCGCCCAATTGTTTAGTTCTTGTAAAATCTTAGTCTTTAAAGTCAAGCAAACTTTCTAGAACTTGATACAGATCCAATAAAGTATAAATATAGCAATCGTCCATGACTTGCCAGATGCCAGTACTTCTGACATAATCAATGTAATTCACAGCATTAGCAACATTCTGGTAGTTTATAATGTAGTGCTTATTTTTCAGATGTGACCTTGGATGTTGCTTGATTCCGTTCTGCGTTGATGGATGTAAGGATGTGATCCATACCTGTCCCAACTGTAAACAGGTCATCTCCCGCTATAATCGTATGTAGCCATGCACTGGCCAAGGAGATCTGCGAAGACGCAAAGAAATGACTAACGCTATATTTGGACAAGAGACGGCATGCGAACACACATACTACAAAAGGATATGATTCAGTTTCCAAACAAACCTTATATTATTTAACCTTAAATAAACTATTATCAATCATGTGCTGCCTATATTAATTTGAAACTAAAAAAAAATTATCACAATTAACGTTAATGTAAATGGTAGCATTCAGTCCATCACTCCCTCTACATACATGTATATACATATACATATAACATGTATAATGTGCATTCAAACACGATTCCCGTATGTGATTTTTGTTGTTTATATGATTATTTTAATAGCATTGCTTAATTACACTTGTATACATTTAGACTCTTGCTTATTAATACAAATCTAAGCAGAACATTTTATTGTTTGGTAGAATATACTTTTTAACTATGATCTGAAGTCAAAATATTATATACTGAAACTATAATGCATTTATTTTAATTTTACTTATTATTGTTTCCTTTAATACATCTACATGTTTTTGTGAATCCGTTTTTAGCAAGTATGAATTCAGAGGAAACAATCTCAATCAAAATTATTTTTTATTTTTTAAGTTTTAGAAAAAGGATAACTTTACAATTTTAAAGTCCCAATTTCATATCTGTCATTAAAGTCTTAGAAAAAGGATAGGATTTTAAAATGAAGGCTTTTAAATTATTTATGATTTCATAATTCTGAAGTCCAAGTTTCGTCTTTCTTTCTGCTTTATACATGTACCGGTAGTTATTATACTGTCTCATATTTTATTAGCATTAGACCACTTTATTGTATTTATTTGTAGGTTGTGATATAACAGCATTGACGTCTTCTTCCTTGTAATTCCATGCTTTATATTTTTTTGTTTGATAGACAGATATTTTTTTTTGTTCAGTTTTGTAGAAAAAAAAATTATTAAAAAAATCATTTTGTTGGAATGCTTGGAGGTTAAAACATAATTTGATTTAAGTTCCCCTCATTGAAATAAATGGACGTCACCGTTGACTTTGAAAATAAAAATGGACCTTTTTCATGCCATATCCTCAATAGAGTACATATATTCTTTTATACATTAATATTAATGGGATCAAGTTTAATTGCTTAAGGACTTCAACATCTATGGTTCCCCAGGCTATTTAGCGCATCAGCTGAATACCCTGTGTCCCATCGAATTATTTCAGGGATTTCCATTTATATGCAAATGTTGCTGATATTAGGCTCCCTCCCAAACTTTTTTATCCAATTGCTAATTAATAGTTTTGAAACGTCTTTTGGGTAGCGATGATAAAAAGTGCATGTTCCATTAGGTATTAAGATACTTCTTGATGTCTCATAATTTAATTCCCAAATAGATGTTTTCGATACAAATATATGGGTACCCGACAAAAAATCCCTCTCTCATCTGATTCACATACTGTCCTCACTGGTCTACACACAGCCATTACCATCAGTTTTTCAACTTCAAGAAGAGCTATTTCTTTGAAAATCCCTGGAATCTGGGCAGCGGACCCAGCTAGGGTATTCAGCTAGAGCGCAAAAAGCCTGGGGAATCGAGGATGGGACTTCAACAATACTTATTTCCTGGTACCAATGTTATTTGTCAATTGTCTGTTTGTATGTTTAGTATTTGTGATTTTTGTCTAAAATAATTAAAAAAGGATTCCCATTATCAGCTCTGAAAAGAATCAAATTCATCAGGAAAAAATTCAGAATCTCTGTTAATGATTGGTCACATTTAGGTATAACAATGAACATGAAACTGAAATAAAATTTTGTTTTATTTATCTGAACTTGACAGAAAAATAGATATGAAAGGTTTGAAAAATTTGATGTATCTGGTAATGCATGAACAGCTTTGAGCTGATCATTGAAACTTATTTTCAAATTATTATTTCTATATAATACCAAGGCTAATTATTATATTTAAAATGTCTGGACTATGTTGTATATATGAAGATTCTTATATGTGTTTGTACTTTGAAACCTTATCTATACCAATATTAATGTGAAAGTAAAGTCTTAACTGTATTTGTAAAGAGTCTGGTTAGCGTATGTCACAAATCATTTGTCCTCACATTTTTGAAATGTATTTTACAAAACAGCAGCTTTAAAAAGAAATGAGAAGATCAGTTCTTACACAATATTTCTCTTTTTTTGTTAGGTTAACTGAACGATTTGTTTTGACAGGTTTCACTGTACTACAAAACACTCTGTAACTTTTATTATTTGTCAAACATACTTCTTTTATAATCTCATATTGTAGTGATACCCGTAGTTGTTTTAAAGTAATTGTGCCATTGTCATGTTGAATAAGGTCAAATAAATCAAACATTTTCCATCGGATTGTATCCATAATTACTTTCTTTAAGGTTGCCTGTGAAGCAAAATTAAAGCAACAACTGTATTAGGGATAACTTTTTATGGTTCTCACATTTCTACAACTGCTACAACTTGCTTGATGAACATTGTATATGTTCTTTTATCAAACTTGTAGGGTTGGTCAAGCATGATGAGATTCATTTCCACAATAGAGTTTATGTCACTTTTAAGGTCAAGGTCATATACTGAGGGTCGAGCATATAACATACCTAATGTCCGCGCAGCACTTTTCAGAAATCGAAAATTGAAATTTTCTCTACTTAGTTGGCAAATTTTGTGATTAAAATTTATATAGGGGGATAGATCTCGAACTCTCGCATCTAACGGTGTAGTTATATGTACGTATGACTAATACTATGCTCACAGTGACAGAAAATAGATTTTGATGGGGAGTTTTCTACGTTAATTTTAGCATGACATCGCCGATGCTTAACAGTTGAGTCTATGGAGAACATTGATGATGTCATGCTAAAATCCCCATCTAAAACCATTTTCTGTCACTGCGAGCGTATTGGTTGTACAGATATATAAATTACACCGTAAGTTATGAGAGTACGAGATCTATCGCTTTATATTTTATTTTAATCGGAAAATATGCCGACAAAGTAGAGAAATCTTGAATTTTCCAATTTCTGAAGTGAGCTGCGCTGACAGTAAGCAGTATAACTATGGACAAAGGATCATGGCAGTGAGACAGTTTATATAAGTTGTTTCTTGGTTACACTTAAATTGTTTGCTGTATATATGTATGGTAATTGTTTACAACACATTAATGTCTGAAAAGGCATGTCTTAGGACGGAAGCCTCAGGTCAATTAATGAAGTTAAATATTACCTTGACCTTTGAACTTTAGAAATGAAAAATGCAAATCAGTTTGTACCTATACCTCTTTATATGTATCTAATTTTGGTTTAGATAGGTCGATAGTTTCTTGTCCTTTGAAAACTTTGGTGGAGGGACATACAAAGTATAAAACTCTGGATTTCTTTGCCATTTCCTTGCAGGGCCATACAATATGTCTATCTTCTTGAGATTTTTAGCTCACCTCGTCAAAGTTGAGATGAGCTTATGCTATAACCCCAGTGTCCGTGTCCGTTAAAGTTTTTGCGGTAACTCAGTATCTGACAAAGTACTAATGCTACAGTTACCAAACTTGCACAAGTGATTCATCTTTGGATGCTGAGGTGAACCCATGCATCAGATGCTGCATCTGACCTACATTTTCCGGTTGAAAGACTTTTGTCAATGTCTGGTTAAAGTTCTTAGGGTAGCTCAGTATCTGACAAAGTACTGATGCTACAGTAACCAAACTTGCATCAGTGATTCATCTTGGGATGCTGAGGTGAACCCATGTATTGGATGCAGCATCTGACCTACTTTTTCCGCTTGAGTGATTTTGCCTTTAAAGGCCAATATTGAGCAAAGTATAAGTGCTACATGTACCAAATTTGCATATTGAATGTATCTTTGATCAAACTTGCATAAAATGACCTTGACCTACTTTTTCCACTTGTGTGATTTTGCCTTTAAAGGCCAATTTTGAGCAAAGTATGAGTGCTACATGTACCAAATGTACCAAACTTGCATATTGGATGCATCTTTGATCAAATTTTCATAAAATGACCTTGACATACTTTTTCCGCTCAAGTGATTTTGCCTTTAAAGGCCAATATTGAGCAGAGTTTAAGTGCTACATGTACCAAACTTGCATATTGGATGTATCTTTGATCAAACTTTCATAAAATGACCTTGACCAACTTTTTTCCACTTCAGTGATTTTTCTTTTTAAAGCCAATATACATGTACTTAGAGATATGTTTAAATTGAACTTTGCTGCTGTGAGGTGAGCTTCGTAATCTTTGATTACAGTATGTTTAATTGTTACTGATCCTTAATTTTCCAAAGGTTATGAATCAAGGATTACCCCTATTGATTTTGGGATCAAAAGGTCAAGATCATAGGATTCGAATGATTGAAAATGGTTTCCAGATAATGTTAAGAGTGTGTATTGCACCTATTATCATGACCCTTACTGATTTTGGGGTCAAAGTCATAGCACTCCGATGATTAAAAATGGTTTCTGAATCATATTAGAGTGTGTATTGCACCTATCAGAAGGATACATTTCAGACCATACACAATTCATGTAAGTGCAAATTTATACTTACAATCCAGATTTGCAACTCGCTTTGCGTCTTTGATGCATTTTAAGCTTATTAAGAGGATATGTACATTAACAACAACAATCATATGATGGTGTGTGTGTACATCAGACTTCTTTTGTAAACATTGGAAAAAACATTTTTTAAAGCAAATCTTGGTAAAACTTGGTATGATCGTAAAGTTTCTATTGTGCTGCAAGGGAGAATACTGTTTAAGGGTGATTGGTCTAATTCATTCATGGATAATGGTTAGGATCCCTTATTACTCACCACCACATATACTAGCTGTTTTTATCAACTTAGCTAAAGCACACACATCCCAGTGTTGGGACATTAAATTCAGTTCATCTGCCCATCCAGACAATCGGTCACAAAAACTTTTAGCAAAGGCAAAAAAAAATTTGACATTCAAGTAAAAGGCTTTCATATTTCACATGGGTATTCCTTGTGACTAGATCATTTGTTTGATAACAAGATTTTTTACCTTTACTTCAGAGATTTACCTACTCTTGGGCATAATTTCTGAATGTTATGTGACAGAGCTTTCATACATGTATGTCACCTGTTTATTCTTTGTGGCCTTTCTACTGATGCGTAAAGTTTGAACCTTGTGCATAATAGTTTGATCTACTATAACCATGGGCATAACTTTTGAATGGTTGGATATTATGTTGCATTTCATATTTCATAATTCCATACAGTGACCTTTCTTTTTATACCAATTTTTTTTTACCTTGACCTTTGAGTTTGACCTTCTTTTGAAAAACTTTAAACTTGGGAATAACTTATGAATACTAAGGGATGGGAATATCTTTAAATACCAATTAAGCGATAAGGTTTTCATATTTCAAATCAGTATTCCTTGTATCAAGATCTTTCTATAGATGCAAAAAAAAATTGACCTTGTGACATTGACTTTGAAGTTTGACCTTCTTTTGAAAAAACTGAAACTTAGATTGTAGATTTTAATGGTAAGTGAAATTGCTTTCAAATTTCACATAAACTTTCCTTGTATGTAACTTAAGGTATTCCTTGTGAAAAGAACTTTTTGTTGACCTACTTTTGTTATAGACACCTAAATGGAAGAGACCACATTTTCTCTGAATTTGCTTGTTATGTATGGAAAACCCTAGTGAGTTTCAAGGTTATAGGTCAAAGATGAAGGTCATAGATGGGAAATTGTCAAACTCCAAATGTATTCTGGAGGGTGTTTCAAACTTGGCTCACATACTGGAAGGAAGATTTAGGGATGACCCTTGTTGATGATCTAGGTCATATGTTCAACATCTCTTATCAAATCTTATTAAACAGAACAAAACTTCACCTCCTAGACTTCAGTCCTTGTTCTTGGCTTGATAAGCATGATACATTTGGTAATAACATGAAAATTTAAAGGCTTGTAACATTAATGTTAAAAGCAAGAAATATAAACTTAAGTTGAAGAATAAGTGTTTCATATTTTCAAAATTTAATACATGCACATATATTTTAAATTCATAAAATAATAATCATGATAGACATATATAACACAATTTATCACAGTAAATTTCAACAATAACTGAAGCTTAGCCTCTATTCTGACGAGCTTGCTCAATTTTTCGCCGCACTTGATTGCAGTTCAAGGTCAGTTCTGCATGGTGCATTTTCAATCGCTCAAGTCTTGAACGTAAATCGTCTCCTTCATCTTTTCTTTCTTCAAAATCACGTAGTAACGGTGCATTACCAAGTAAACCACAATTCTGTCGTAACTTATGATTGTCTATTCTGAGGGCATCTCTTGCCTGTTTTGTTCTGGAGAGAATATCACGTTTCTGAAACAAAAATATATTTTTTTTTTAAAGTTTTGTATTTAAAAATGTAAAATAGAATTTATAAGAAAAAGGGCAGTTTCTTACTACGAAATAAATTTATTTTCAAAAATATCATTCCAGTACGCATTCTTTATTTGTAATACGCTACCTGTGCAGCCTCTGATTCCACTTCTCGAAGACGAGCTTTTTGAACTTGGTTCTCCGCTTGAACAAACTGAAGTTTCTCTTTGAGATGAGTCAGCACTTGTACTGTACTTGTAATCTTTTTTCGTAATTTAAGGAGTTCCTACAATAAAACACACATGATGCATTACAAGATATTGATAAATGAATGATTTGTTATCATAACTAAAATATGCACATGTCCAGTACTGCAGTAACACTGTTAATTTTCAATACACATAAATGAAAAGCAATTTTCTTATTCAATTTGAAAATTCAATGATGTAGAATATTCATTCTATATATACATGTATACATAAATTTATTTCACATTTTGAAAATCAGTTCTTTCATAAGATATGTAAGTTCCAATGCATAATACAGGAAATGATGCATTGTACATGTACATGTATTTCTGCATGATGAAAGAAAATCACTAACCTCATTTCTCTCTTCTATTTTCTCATTATATGTCTGGTTTTCAATTTTCAGTTGTTCAAAGTCAATCAAGTGTAGACCCTCAGCTAGTTCTTCCTGAAAAATGAAATATCAGAATTTATGTAAAAATAAGCTTAAAAGACTGGAACGAAAAATATTCTCAGATGGACAGAAATGTTAATTTTATAGTTTATCGATTAAGGCAAAACTCACCTTTGATTTGAGCTGGTGCTCTTTCTTCTTTAATTTATTCTTCAGTTTGATATTTTCTAGTCGTACTTGTACCACATCTTGCTCTTTTTTGTTCTCTGCACTCAAAATCTGCTCAATATCCTGAAAAGCAAGAAGTAAGAAAATTGTAGATAATTATTCATTCTTTTAGCATTTTTTCTTAAAATATATCTATATGCACATTTTGTGATTCTCAGTAATCCAGGTGCACACATTATTGATATTTCTAAAATATTTGAAAATTCAGCTATACAAATACTTCTTTTAAAACTATAGAATTTAAGAAATAATATTGGTACATGTATTCTTGTAAGAATATCATGTACCTTTGGTGGTATAGCTTTCCCTGATCTGTTTGATATAGAGTTTAGAGCCACTTGTTTTTTGAACTCCATGAACTTTTTCCTCTCTTCGTCCACTCTTTCCTTTCTCTCCTCACATTTCAGACGTAGATCTTCCATTATATTCTGATAATTCAGTCTTTCTTCTGCATCTTGTCTCCTCATATCTTCCACTTGGGCTACATGAATCAAACAACGTAAAAAATAAATTTGAGAGAAATCAAAACGATAAATGCCAAATGATAGATGAATGGAAAAATACTTAAATAATACACAAACTTTGACACTAAATTTGAAAATAATCTTTACATATAAATATGTACACATGAATTGCCAATAGGACCTTACCCATGTATTTGACATATTTTGAATCCTGGTCATTGGCGTTTTTATCGTAATCTTGACGAGCATCGTCAGCCTTCTTCTTCCTAAAATGCTCAGCCAGTTTGTGTTGGAGTTGGTAATTCTGTTGTTGAAGCTGTTCTCTAGCAGCAATAAGGGCCTGTAATACATAGGAAATGTAATCAGTTCACACTTAAGGGGAAACTAGTTAAAAGATTTGAGGTTTTGTTTGAGGAATGTTAAATTCTTATAATTTTATCAATGAACAGAGGCCAGAATGACATAGAAGGAAAGAGAAGGACTTACAAATGCACAAAACATAGAAGTATTGTGCAGTTTTCTGTAAGAAAATTACATAAGGACAGATCAAATGAAAAGTTTTGTCCTTTTATCCTTGATATTTAATTATTCTTTATAAATTTTGAAAAGCCTCAGATTGTGAGCAACTAATTTTTTAAATCATTTCCTAGGGGAATGATTCTTTCAAAAGAGATTTTTTGGATACAGTAACTACATGTATATAAGAAAGTAAATACATTTCACCAGTAATCAGAATGTCATTAAGAATATTTACATACATTGTATATTGCTCTCCACAGCTGATTAAGTCACAGTTGAATAGTGATAAAGCTTACATAACATATTTCTATAAGAATATCCATTGTGTAAAAAAGACAAAACATACATGATATTTTTCTATAAGAGCATCTCTGTCATACTGAGGTTGCTCTTCCTCCTCTTCTTCTTCCTCCTCCTCTTCTTCTTCTTCCTCTTCTTCAAATGTTGCTAAATGCTGCTCCTCTTTCTGATCAGCTGAGCCTGTAAAGAATCCATAAATTAAAGATAATTGTGGATTCACTGATTATACTGGCTACTTGAGTTGAAAATAATTAATAGTCTGCATTAACATGAACAAAAAAATCCAACTCTTCAATAAGAAAGCATACTATAAGCAAAAACAGTCATGATTTCATTAGTAAGGACTTAATTAGGCTGAAAGCTGCTCTTGTCAATTTGTGGTCTCCCAAAAATATTTCACCTTATGCTTTTTGAAGTACAATGATCCTTACCTGGCCTTGACCTTTCAGGTGTACCAGGCTCTATGGGTTCAGGCACTTCAGCCAACTTCTCGCCTTCCTGTAAGGCTGGACTTCCCTCTCTGGAAAGTTTTTCACCCACAATACCTGGACTCTCTGCACGTTCTCCCTCTGCAAATGTGTCACTCTGAAAATAATTTTGACTGTTATGCTAAACTTTCTTAGATATAAAAAAAAAATAGATGGGGTTACAATATGTCTATGAGTAGAATGAATTGGTTGAATGATTTATAAATTTAAAAAAAAACAGGACTTAGATTACACAATGGGGATTTGGGGATATGACTTTTTTTTAAAGTGTGTAGATCCGGGAAATAGAAATAGTTTATACATGACAGGTAGAGGGGATTTAAAGAAATATAGTGAAACATAGCTCAGTTTTGAATTTTTTAAAAATATTTTCATTTCAGGAAATCTAATGTGTTTATTCCTTGGGAATGTTACGTAAGTTTTGTTACTTGTTCATATCTGGATGACAGGGGATCTAAGGTGTTTATACCTAGGATACAGGGAATTTAAAATGTTTGTACATGTACCTGGGGGACAGGAGATTTAGAACCTTCTTCTCCCTCAACTTTGGCAGCTTCCTCGCCCTCTGCTTTTTCCTCTCCATCCCCTTCTGCTTTCTGTTCTCCCTCCCCTTCAGGTTTTTCTTCCCCCTCCCCTTCTGGTTTTTCTCCTCCTTCCTCCTGACCCTCCGCAGGGGCAGCTGTTTCCTCTCCACCCTCACCCTCTGGTTTCTGCTCTTCCTCACCTGGCTTTTCATCTCCTTCACCTGAAAATGTATTAAGTAGGAAATTAGCTGGGTAATAATGAATTTGAAATACAACGTAATTTACCTTCAACTTCCATGAGATGGTCAACTAATTTAATCATGATGGAGCTATATAAATGAAGCAGCTTAAAGTAAAATTTATTTTAATCTTTTATGGATACTTCATCTTTTTAAAAACAATTCAAACTTTAAATTTACATGCTTAAGATAAAGAGATAATCTAGAACTTCTATCAGTTCATGCAAAATAAATTTGTTTATGAAAATCTCACTTTTTTTGGATTGATATATAAATGTATTTGTATCTGCATGAGCATGAATGCATTTAAATATGTTAAGCACAAAATGCATACCTTGAAATACTGAATAAATTACTCTTTTTGCAATCTTAATTATTCAAAAACCTTTATAAAGTTCAACTTTGGTCTGAAACAAATATACCAAACAAAGGATAATAACATTATATCAATCTTCTGTGAATAATTTCCAACTGTCATTTAAAATACTCATGCTTTGAAAGGCAAAATTTACACACCCTTAGAGATAAATACCAGCTATTTATATACCTTCTGGTTTGGGAGCCTCTTCACCTTCAGGCTTGGCTTCCTCTCCTTCACCTCCCTCTGCCGGCTTATCTCCCTCGGCAGTCTGCTCTGTGGTCTGTCCATCAGTTGTCTCCCCCTCTGGGGCAGGTGCTTGGTCTGTCTGCTCCTCCAGTGGTTTTTCTCCTAATTACAGAAAGTATGTTACAGATGAGAGGGATTCAGATTTGTCAGTCACATACCTGTCAACTTTAAAATCTTAAAAAGAGGGAGATCTCCCTCCTTGGCACTTAAAAAAGAGGGAGATTGTGCCTGAACCCATTTTGCTACATTTTTAATGAATTGTAATTTTGTGCAAAAACAACTTTCAAATAATTTCATTTCTTTGGTAAATACGTCAAATGAGGGAAAAGGGGGAGATTGGGCCAAAAAGTGGGAGATTTTGGTCTCCCTCGAGGGAGAAATGCCAAAGAGGGAGATGAGGTCAAAAAGAGGGAGTCTCCCTCCAAAAGAGGGAGAGTTGACAGGTATGCAGTCATGTAACTCATTTTATATTTATGTGTATAATTCTAAAATTAATGTATCATGCATACTTTAGTTTGGAAGTCAGAATGCAGAAAATACAAATTATATTTTTCTATAAGTGTGTCATGACACACAAATTAGAAATATTTTTGAAAGATTTAATGTAATATGAAGATATAACAAGTAAAGAAAAAATCAACATGCATGCTGCCATTTTCATGTATATTATTTAAGTACATATTGTATAACCTTCAGCTTCCTGTTGTTGTTCCCCAGTGTTAGCATTGGCATTTGTATCAGTTTCTGCTGGGGCTTGTTCTCCTTCTGTTGTAGCTTCCTGGGCAGGTGCTTCCTCGGGAGCTGGAGGAGCTTCCTCACTGGTGGGCTGAGGATTATCCTCAACTGGAGGAGCTGCTGTCTCCTCAGCAGGTGCCTCTGTTGGATTTTGTTCCTGAATCAATATATATATATATATATATATATATGAATTAAGTATTTTTATTTAGATCATAGAACTGTAAGGATAATTATACTTTTCAAAGTGAGACATTACGACTTTCTTCTTTTTGCAAAAGATAGATTGAAGTCAATGGTTAATATGAGTATTCTAGTTACAAATGTAAAACTGATTCACTGGACAATCATGTGCTGGAAGAGGTTGAAAATAACCCCTATCTTGGACTCCAAATTTCGTCAGACTTAAAGTGGTCAACTCACATCAACAAGATCACTAAAAAAGCTCATTCAACATTAGGATTTCTCCGACGTAATTTATCACACTGTACTGAGAACTGCAGGAAAACAGCTTACGTCTCCATGGTGCGATCAACACTTGAATATGGATCAATAGTCTGGGACCCATTTCAAAAACAGGACATAGATAAGCTCGAACGTGTCCAACGCAAAGCCATCCGTTTCATAAAACGAGACTACCACAACAGGGAAGAGGGCTTCATCACCACCAAGGCCAAGGAACTGGACTTACAACCGCTCCAGCATAGAAGGACCAGCTTGCGACTCATTATGCTCTATAAGGTGGTTGAGGGGTTGGTGCCAGGGCTACGAACTCACAATTTCATTCAAAAAGCTAAGCCTAGACACCAAATCAAATTAAAAACATTCGATAATTGTGAAAATACAAACATTCTTTCATCTCAAGTCAAAAATAACAGCAAGTGTCTCGAAACAACATCTTACAAAAACTAACCAATACTGCTCATCATTCTTTGTGGACACAGTCATCAAATGGAACCAACTGGAGGACAATATAGTTTGCGCTAAGTCTGTCGAGGCCTTCAAGACCGCCCTCGACAGCTTGTGTCAATAAGTCCGACACGCGCTCTCTCACCGTCGTAGAAAAGCCAGTATTGGTCACTTCGACGTACACAGATACAGATACAGATACAGATTCAGCCTTAAATTCGAATTTAATAGATAAATTTGTATATATATATTTATATTATTACATGTAATATTAAAACTTTAGAATGATAATTTCCTGAAGTAGATGGTGCATAAATAACTGATAGCAAAATTACAAGATACAAGAATAGATACTCAGGCTTTCTACTCTACCTTGATGAAAAAGTAGGAAAAAAGTAGGAGTAGTCAATGAAAAAAAGTAGGAGAAAAATAGGAAAAAGTAGGAATTAATAGGGGAAAAGTAGGAAATTTTCCATCACTTTTAGCAACAATTTTCAGTAAGTACGACACAAAAATCACAGTAAGCAATGATTGTAGACTGGAAATGTTCATCTTTGAGGAAATCACAGAGAGAAATAAGGACAGATTGATTTTTCATGTAAAATATACAGAATGGGCGAGCGAAGCGAGCCCGAAATTTTTTAATAACTTTGAATCAGATGAACATGAAAAGTGAAGCAAGTAATTTTTTACTTTTGAGATGAAAAAGTAGGAAAAGTAGGAGGTTTTGAAGAAAAAGTAGGAAAAAATAGGATCAAAATAAAAAAGTAGGAAAAGTAGGAAATAGTAGGAAAAAGTAGGAACAGTAGAAAGCCTGGATACTTTATTGACCAAAATGGGACCTGATGGGTATGAAGCATAGTATAACAATAGTTCTATGAAAACAAAAAGTCTGGAATACAAAACATATGAATTCGTAAAATGAGAATTAATTGATAATAGTGTGAATAGTCTTGTCAGATCCACATTGATATTAAGGTAAGGGTCAACTTGTCTATGAATAAATTGCCACGAGTTGAAACTTCCAATCTCTAATTGAAAATTTCACAATAATGAAGAGATTTTCACTTGATTTAGAGTATGTTTCTGTAACATTAAGATATAATTAAAGTCGGCATGTGGATAAAACATGTGAACATATCTTAAGCTCTCAAGAACTGTAGAGTTTCCTGTATATTAAATTATTTGCCACCATATTCATAGTGATTGGGAAGGAAATTATATGGCCATTTCAAATGATTTTCTAAAATGTCATTGGTCCACTTCTGAAGAAAGTTCTGAGACTTCAAAGGACAATTAATTTTTTTAATTTCATGGGACTATGGCGCAATATGGCCCTGGCCCTGTCCTTCCCTCTATAATTCTATACCAATCCCTATGCATTCCATAAAAAACAACCTAAACAAAAGCATCCTGTTTTTATCGAGCCAGATTAATTAATCAAATTGAGGTCAACTCCAAACGTAAGAAGAAGAAGAGAGTCGCTTTCGAATTTCCTCTGATCTCCCATCCGTTACAATACACGACAAATTTCACTAGTACAGATTTATTAATCGATCTTACTGTACATCACTACAGATTTAAACCAAAAGATAGAAATACATATAATAACCATTTATTTTGCAAAAAAAAAATTGGCGATTTACAAACCTCTTGATCAGCCATTGTTGTTGTCAAGGAAAACAGTCACCTTTGGCGCGAGAGGTCACGAGATATTTCCTAATGCGTAATCCGAAAAAAAGCGAGGGAACTACGAAGTGGAGTGGTAGCGCTAATCTGCAGCACAAAGAAATTATTTAGAACAACCTCAAGATGATGTCCTCAGCCCATGTCCTACATGTTCCTACGTTTGAGTCATCACAAAAAGGACAAATTCAGGTTCGTTAAGGATTATTGTAAACTTGTGCTGCATGCACTACTTAGCAGACTAAGGAGGCCGGAGGTTTATGTACATGCATTGTATTATCTGTAAAAGTATAGCTTAGCTGCTTTATGAATAATTTCATGCCTTTGTCAATCTCTTGATTTTGTACAAATAGTTTTGGTATCAAACTGCATTTTATATTGTACAAATTGCACTTTTTATTGCACTAATAACAGGTTGGGGATAACTTCAAATCGAGCTCAGTGGCGTAGCTCTGCCTGAAAAAGTGGAGGGGCACAACATCCCAAAATATCTAACAAGCAAATTAGCAAAAACAAAAAAAAAAAAAAAAAAAAAAAAAGGGGGGGGGGGGGGAGAGGTAAAGATTAAAAAAGATACAAAAGAAACAAAATGGGGTTTCATGTTTTGTGTGCACAAATTTTAACAGGCACCCTGGATATTGCATATGTAAACCTATATAATATGGTATTTATTTGGTGTAAAAAACATTAGATTAAGGATGGGAACATAAAGTTTTAAGATCACTTCGGTTTTTACGATAGATTATATAGGGAAAACAATCATATCAAATATTGCATATTTTGGATTCAAAATTTTTTAATGGATAACTTTGTTGTTCATAAAATTAATTTCCCTTAAAGTTCATTTAATTTGGAATAAATTGATACATAAAACATGAAAATCCATCAACATTTAGAGGGGGAACATGACTTATACTATCTACTATCTCTTTATATTGATACATAAATTTTTTCTATCCATTAGATCTACACTACATATTATAATATTCCAACATTTATGGTATGTCTTTTTAATTCAAATCTTTTTCTTTTTCAGCTTATATTTGGACCCATGTTCTCAGGCAAAACGTAAGAAAAATTTTGTTCAATACAGATATGAAACCTAAAATAATTAGTGTGCCTCCTAAGACCCACCTTATCCCTGATTTTAAACTTTGTGAAAAGTTGAGATTCAAAGGTGGCATAAACATTTAGTAAGTTAGCAAATCAGGCCACCTTTTTTTTCACCCAGAAAAAAAAACAAGTTGGCCTGATTCAGTCTAAATAAGTAAGTAATATTTATTTCGAGGTGGCTTTTATAATGTACAATTAAATAATGAATTTAACAAATAATAACAAAGAACATAGCTCTGTAGTCTGTAGAGCTTCTTTTGCACATTTGACATGAGTCAGAAAAGATGCAGTAGTTTATAGTGTCATCATATCTGTATCCTTGCATTGTGAATATGATATATTGATGATTGTAAATAATGATGCAAAGAAGTTTTTAAAAAAAATAATCTAACCCATTAACCTACTTTTTAACTAGAAGCAATATGTATATTTTCGTATATATTTTTTTGGCCTTGCATCTACAGAACAGAACTTATGAGGCGTATGAAAAGGTACCAAATTGCTAACTACAAGTGTCTGGTAATTAAATACTCCAAGGATGACAGATATGACAAAAGTGGAATTGCAACACATGACAGGTAAGACGGCAGGCAAAATTAGTGGTACCATCTTATGTTGCCTTTTTAGCTCACCTCGACGAAGTTGAGTGAGCTTATGCTATAACCCCACGCGTCCGCGTCCGTGTCCGCGTCCGGTTAAGAAGTTTGGGGTAGCTCAGTATCTGACAAAGTACTAATGCTACAGTAACCCAGTGAAACCGAAACCTCATCGGTCCGACGGACATGACCGGTAAAAATCTGCTCGGACCGATAGAAATGTTGTAATAGTCGGTCCAAATGACCAGAAATATTTTCTCAATAAGTATTTTTAAAAAGTCTAAATTAAAAACGTTCCGTGTCAGTATCAATCTTTCAGCTGTTTCACTTTCTTTTCTACGAATACTGGTCAACTCATGTACAGTAGTCATGAGTGTTTAAAATGCTTTATTGATCCAGTGATTGGGACGGCCATGCTCCCTGCGACATCTGATCAAAAATTGCGAACAAATCGGCAACTTGCTGCGCATTATTCTACGATGTCCATTTTTGGTTAAAGTCCTGAACTCGTATAAATTTACGTTGTAACGTAGATCTATACCAGTGGCAGTAACGTTTGGATCACATCTTACTGTACATGGCCGGTCAGAAGCACAAAATTCTTCTGTTCATTGACAATTGCTCCACTCAAAAAGGTTCTTTGCTATTATGATACAATGTTGATTTTTCTTTGACATTCTTTTTCATCCTCGTTCTGCGCCTGAGATTTAAATCTCCAACGTCCACTTACGTATCTCATCTACGTAAAGGTATTGTGTATGTGTTCGTCCGTAAAATTATCATGTCATTTTAACTGGCCAGTCAATAGGTACAAATTGAAGTAATAAAATTTGTACAGAAATGTCAATTGCACCCCCTTCCCTAATCCCAAATATCACCAAAGCTGAAATATTAACATAGCCGTCTATACGTGGACACGATTTGAAAAATACAGGATAGGTGGCTGAAAATGTGGTCTTGGCTGCTCTGTGATACATATGTACTGTGGATTACTCTTTGGAAATGGTAAAATTAGGAATTTCACGACAAAGAATGTGCTAACGTCTGATGTATTGTACATACATTGTCTTCAAAGCCTTTCAAAAATTTATCATTTTTGGAAAGGCCCTGTCATGAAAAAAGATGGCCTATTGAAGTCTAAGTTGAAGGTTGAGCAAGTTTGCCTTCCCGATCAGAGATTGAGAAAAAAGGGTAAAAATTATTTGGACCAGTAATGATTGGTTCGAACCAGCAATCTTCAACATATTACTGGTCCAAATGACCAGTAATCCATCACAAAGTTTCGCGTTCTCTGGTAACCAAACTTGCACAAGTGATTCATCTTTGGATGCTGAGGTGAACCCATGCATCGGATGCAGCATCTGACCTACATTTTCCGCTTGAGTGACTTGGTTAAGAAGTTTGGGGTAGCTCAGTATCTGACAAAGTGCTAATGCTACAGTAACCAAACTGGCACAAGTGATTCATCTTTGGATGCTGAGGTGAACCCATGCATCGTATGCAGCATCTGACCTACATTTTCCGCTTGAGTGACTTGGTTAAGAAGTTTGGGGTAGCTCAGTATCTGACAAAGTACTGATGCTACAGTAACCAAACTTGCACAAGTGATTCATCTTTGGATGCTGAGGTGAACCCATGCATCGGATGCAGCATCTGACCTACATTTTCCGCTTGAGTGACTTGGTTAAGAAGTTTGGGGTAGCTCAGTATCTGACAAAGTGCTAATGATACAGTTACCAAACTGGCACAAGTGATTCATCTTTGGATGCTGAGGTGAACCCATGCATCGTATGCAGCATCTGACCTACATTTTCCGCTTGAGTGATTTGGATAAGAAGTTTGGGGTAGCTCAGTATCTGACAAAGTGCTAATGCTACAGTAACCAAACTTGCACAAGTGATTCATCTTTGGATGCCGAGATGGACCCATGCATCGGATGCAGCATCTGACCTACTTTTACCACTTGAGTGATTTCGCTTTTAAAAGCCAATATTGAGCAAAGTATAAGTGCTACATGTACCAAACTTGCATATTGGATGTATCTTTGATCAAACTTTCATAAAATGACCTCGACCTACTTTTTCCGCTTGAGTGATTTTGCTCTATAAAGCCAATATTGAGCAAAGTATAACTGCTACATGTACCAAACTTGCATATTGGATGTATCTTTGATCAAACTTTCATAAAATGACCTCGACCTACTTTTTCCGCTTGAATGATTTTGCCTTTAAAAGCCAATATTGAGCAAAGTATAAGTGCTAGATGTTCCAAACTTGCATATTAGATGTATCTTTGATCAAACTTTCATAAAATGACCTCGACCTACTTTTTCCGCTTGAGTAATTTTGCTCTATAAAGCCAATATTGAGCAAAGTATAACTGCTACATGTACCAAACTTGCATATTGGATGTATCTTTGATCAAACTTTCATAAAATGACCTCGACCTACTTTTTCCGCTTGAGTGATTTTGCCTTTAAAAGCCAATATTGAGCAAAGTATAAGTGATACATGTACCAAACTTGCATATTGGATGTATCTTTGATCAATCTTTCATAAAATGACCTTGACCTACTTTTTCCGCTTGAGTGATTTTGATCTTTAAAGCCAATATTGAGCAAAGTATAAGTGATACATGTACCAAACTTGCATATTGGATGTATCTTTGATCAAACTTTCATAGAATGACCTTGACCTACTTTTTCTGCTTGAGTGGTTTTGCCTTTAAAAGCCAATATACATGTACTAAGAAATATGTTTGAATTGAAATTTGCTGTCACGAGGTGAGCATGTAATCTGTGATTACCTATGTTTTTTTTAGATAAATGAAAATTTCGTTTATTTGGAGCTGTTTCTGTGTGCATTAAGCAGAATGATCTGTAAAATCTTAAGCTTTTGCTTCTTATGTATGGTACTACATACAGACATGATAGTTTCCCTCTTTAAAGTGGAGATCACCTACAACCCCCCCCCCAAACTTAAGACTATCCTACAGAAATCTGCTTTTAGAGTCTCTATTAGTCATTTTCTACCCTCTTCAGATTTTTCTGTTGTTCAATGGAGTCATGTCTGTGCATACATTTGTATACAAATAAATGAATCAAATACTGTACATATTTATATGAGATATTATTAAAGAATTTTTTCCTAATTTTTATGCCCCTGGAATCAAAGATTTGGGGGCATATAGTTTTTGGCTTGTCCGTCTGTTTGTCCGATAAACTTAAACATAGGGCATAACTTTTGAATGGTAAGTGATTGGGCTTTGATATTTCACGTGTATTCCTTGTGACAAGACCTTTCCATTGATACCAAAATTTGTGACACCTTGACCTTTGACCTTTGACTTACCGTAACAGAAAATGGTGTTTATACCCTGGTAGTAACAAAGATGCCACCGGGGGCACTCGTGTTTCACAAACAAAAGCTTTATTTAAATTATTTTCATTTTTAATTATTATTTATTTTTATACCAAACAAAAAATTCTACTTAATCTTTAAAATGAATACATTGATATACACAGAGACTGCATATTTGTTAATCTCATGTACATGTACATGTATAGACTGAAACAAATATAGTCTATGTGATAGATTTACATGTAATAATGATATGTATTTATAACTGAATTCATCTTTTTAGACAAACACTACCTGCGTTACCAGCTGATCAGCTTTCTGACATTGCTTTGGAGGCAGAAAACTATGAAGTAGTAGGAATTGATGAAGGTCAATTTGTAAGTACATGTACAGGTCCGGGTAAGAATCGGACAGGTGAAATACCTTCAGTTTTTGCAAAACTTTTCTCATTTGAATATGCTCAGATCAACCCCGAAAACATTTCTGCCGAAGGAATTTTCTTCATACTTGTAAGGTGCTGAATTTGGTTGAATATTTTGTTATATCCGCTAAGCAGTAGTTAATTATTTAGATTTTGTATGATATCATACAGGGAGTGTGATTGCCTATTTCATCGTATTTCACAGACTGAAATGGGTGCTTCACTTCTTGACTGTAAACATGCACCTGTTCGTTTGACAGATAGGTGACTAGGAAATCATCTAAGTGTTCCAGTTTGGTTGAATGTTGATAAAGGTCTCACAGAAAAATGCTTTCAAAGGAGAAAAATGAAAAAATAATTTGTTGATTTGTTATTCTTACCATCATTTGAATCTTTTATGGAATTAAACAACACAAACTCAAAGCGAACCAAAAAACAGAAAACTGAGGTTCATTTTCCTTAATTATAACTGAACTGAACCAAATAAAGGCTGAATTGTGACAGCCCTAATGAATTTGAGGTGAATATCTCGCTTCACCATCACTACCTTGAGAAATGAACTTCATATGTTGATTTGTACCACACATATTTCTCAACAGAAATAAAAAGTTTTGCAAATAATTTTGTTGTATGTCACCCCTGTCTGATTCTTGGGTGGACCTACTCATAAGTGTTAAATCAAATGCAGATTTTATGGATGAATTTGATTTCCTATTTTTCTCATATCATGGTTCAAGATTTTAAGGACTGTCGTTTATTAGATATACCTGATTATTTACAAGGAGCTAGGGCTCTCGATTGGCCTGATTTGGGGCCGATATTTGGCCCAATTTCCAATGCAAAATAGTATCTTTTTTCCCTAATTTGTTGACAAGTTTTTCCGCAATTTGAAACTTAATGGAAAATTTGTAAAAAAAAGAGAAGAGTATGCTAAATCCCAAGCGAAAAGACATCCAAATCTATTTATATTTTTCCCAATTTTTGAGAATACGATGCTATTTTTCCAAATCTCAAAGGCCCTGGCCCCAGTCCCAAAAATGGGTGCGAGAGCCATGAGAGCTGTTGATCAATGCTTTATTAAAAATAAAATGATGGTACTACTTCTTAGAACAAGTTAATACAATTGAAGTTTGAATTAATTATTGTTTGACTCTTTGAAAATATTCTTTTCAAAGATTTTTGAAAAAAAGGCCTTTTTGCAAGTATGGTAAAGAGTAGTTTTGATTTCTAAGAATAGGTGTGAAAGAAGTAAAAAAAAAAAACTTTACGTGTATTATTCTGTAGTTTCCTGATGTTGTTCAGTTTGCTGATGAGATGGCAGAGAAAGGAAAAATAGTTATTGTAGCTGCATTAGACGGAACTTTTCAAAAAAAGGTATGTTGCTTACTACTCTGTTGGTATTTCTTTTGTTACGATGTGTTTTTACAGAGTTTGAAAATGGTTTGCCAGTTTGTCACTGGTGCTTTTATTTTATTTTTGTATTTCTTTTGTTACGATGTGTTTTTACAGAGTTTGAAAATGGTTTGCCAGTTTGTCACTGGTGCTTTTATTTTATTTTTGTATTTCTTTTGTTACGATGTGTTTTTACAGAGTTTGAAAATGGTTTGCCAGTTTGTCACTGGTGCTTTTATTTTATTTTTGCAGCCTAGATTTTGCAAGCAGTTGTCTGATTTATGATCTTGATATTTGAAAATTGAAATTTCACTTCTTTGAGGGGCTACCAGGTTATTAGACAATTTGATTTTTGCAGAGATTTGTTTTTAATTAAGATAACCTTGATTTTGAAATGAATTTAAACTCGGTTGCGTATATCTACAAAAATGTATATGGCGCATTCTAATAAGCAACAAAAGTTTTTATGCCCCCCTTCGAAGAAGAGGGGACATATAGGTTTGCCGCTGTCGGTCGGTCTGTCGGTCTGTCGGTCGGTCCGCGACATCAGTTTCCGTTCAATATCTCTGGAATGGATTCACATATTGAAATGAAATTTTGTATACAGACACATCAAACAAAAATCTAGGTCAAGTTCATATTTGGGACCGATCAAAAAAATTTTGACAGAGTTATGCCCCTTGCATTTCGAAAAATACCAAAATTTCAGGGTTTCCGTTCAATATCTCTTGAATGGAGTTACATATTGGAATGAAATTTTGTATACAGACACATCAAATGAAAATCTAGGTCAAGTTCACATTTGGGTCCGATCAACAAAATTTTGACAGAGTTATGCCCCTTGCATTTCGAAAAATACCAAAATTTCAGGGTTTCCGTTCAATATCTCTTGAATGGAGTTACATATTGAAATGAAATTTTGTATACAGACACATCAAATGAAAATCCAGGTCAAGTTCGTATTAAGGTCCGATCAAAAAAATTTTGACAGAGTTATGCCCCTTGCACTTCGAAAAATACCAAAATTTCAGGGTTTCCGTTCAATATCTCTTGAGTGGATTCACATATTGAAATGAAATTTTGTATACAGACACATCAAATGAAAATCTAGGTCCAGTTCATATTTGGGTCCGATCAAAAAAATTTTGACAGAGTTATGCCCCTTGCATTTCGAAAAATACCAAAATTTCAGGGTTTCCGTTCAATATCTCTTGAGTGGAGTTACATATTGAAATGAAATTTTGTATACAGACACATCAAATGAAAATCCAGGTCAAGTTCGTATTAAGGTCCGATCGAAAAAATTTTGACAGAGTTATGCCCCTTGCATTTCGAAAAATACCAAAATTTCAGGGTTTCTGTTCAATATCTCTTGAATGGAGTTACATATTGAAATGAAATTTTGTATACAGACACATCAAATGAAAATCTAGGTCAAGTTCACATTTGGGTCTGATCAACAAAATTTTGACAGAGTTATGCCCCTTGCACTTCGAAAAATACCAAAATTTCAGGGTTTCCGTTCAATATCTCTTGAGTGGATTCACATATTGAAATGAAATTTTGTATACAGACACATCAAATGAAAATCTAGGTCCAGTTCATATTTGGGTCCGATCAAAAAAATTTTGACAGAGTTATGCCCCTTGCATTTCGAAAAATACCAAAATTTCAGGGTTTCCGTTCAATATCTCTTGAGTGGAGTTACATATTGAAATGAAATTTTGTATACAGACACATCAAATGAAAATCCAGGTCAAGTTCGTATTAAGGTCCGATCGAAAAAATTTTGACAGAGTTATGCCCCTTGCACTTCGAAAAATACCAAAATTTCAGGGTTTCCGTTCAATATCTCTTGAGCGGATTCACATATTGAAATGAAATTTTGTATACAGACACATCAAACAAAAATCTAGGTCCAGTTCATATTTGGGTCCGATCAAAAAAAATTTGACAGAGTTATGCCCCTTGCATTTCGAAAAATACCAAAATTTCAGGGTTTCCGTTCAATATCTCTTGAATGGAGTTACATATTGAAATGAAATTTTGTATACAGACACATCAAATGAAAATCTAGGTCAAGTTCACATTTGGGTCTGATCAACAAAATTTTGACAGAGTTATGCCCCTTGCATTTCGAAAAATACCAAAATTTCAGGGTTTCCGTTCAATATCTCTTGAATGGAGTTACATATTGAAATGAAATTTTGTATACAGACACATCAAATGAAAATCCAGGTCAAGTTCGTATTAAGGTCCGATTGAAAAAATTTTGACAGAGTTATGCCCCTTGCACTTCGAAAAATACCAAAATTTCAGGGTTTCCGTTCAATATCTCTTGAGTGGAGTTACATATTGAAATGAAATTTTGTATACAGACACATCAAATGAAAATCCAGGTCAAGTTCGTATTAAGGTCCGATCGAAAAAATTTTGACAGAGTTATTGCCCCTTGCACTTCGAAAAATACCAAAATTTCAGGGTTTCCGTTCAATATCTCTTGAGCGGATTCACATATTGAAATGAAATTTTGTATACAGACACATCAAACAAAAATCTAGGTCAAGTTCATATTTGGGTCCGATCAAAAAAATTTTGACAGAGTTATGCCCCTTGCATTTCGAAAAATACCAAAATTTCAGGGTTTCCGTTCAATATCTCTTGAATGGAGTTACATATTGATATGAAATTTTGTATACAGACACATCAAATGAAAATCCAGGTCAAGTTCATATGAAGGTCCGATCGAAAAAATTTTGACAGAGTTATGCCCCTTGCATTTCGAAAAATACCAAAATTTCAGGGTTTCCGTTCAATATCTCTTGAGTGGAGTTACATATTGAAATGAAATTTTGTATACGGATACATCAAATGACAATCTAGGTCAAGTTCTTATTTGGGTCCAATCAACAAAATTTTGACAGAGTTATTGCCCCTTGCACTTCGAAAAAAACCAAAATTTCAGGGTTTCCGTTCAATATCTCTTGACTGGAGTTACATATTGAAATGAAATTTTGTATACGGATACATCAAATGACAATCTAGGTCAAGTTCATATTTAGGTCCGATCAAAAAATTTGGACAGAGTTATGCCCCTTGCACTTTGAAAAATACCAAAACTTCAGGGTTTCTGTTCAATATCTCTTGAGTGGAGTTACGTATTGAAATGAAACTGTTACTTTATACCCCCATAGGTTGTATCAATGCAAGTATAAAGTTGTGACAGACTTTAATCACAGAAGGGGTAGGGGGGCATTAATGTTTTACAAACATGACTTTTACCTTGTTTAAAGATATATCTTTAATCTCTTACATTTGTTTGCATGCACTTACTTATTTAAAAAAGGTATTTTTTTTCATTTTATAAGTAGTATCTGATGTTGGGCTAATTAACATGTATACTGTGTACATTGGAACATGTTTATGTAATGTACATGTACATTTAAAATGAAATTATATTTTATAGGGGTTTGGTGATATACTCAACTTAGTGCCATTAGCTGAGAGCGTGATCAAATTAACTGCTGTGTGTATGAACTGTAATAGTGAAGGGTCCTTCACCAAGAGGAAAGGATCTGAAACTGCGGTAGGTAGACTTTGTATCTTGCTCTAGGAAAGCTCACATTTATAAGCTTTTGTCTTGGCACATTCTTCTGTGCTTGTTTCACACTTTCAATTTCTGCAAAACCTTTGAATGTGTAGAAGATTGGAGGTATTCAGTATTAGAATAGTATTTCAAAGTAAATAAAGATGAAAAAATTGGGATGGTGGAACTTCAGCCTGTAGAAGAGGGTACAAAAACTGTATCATACAGTAGTTTTGCAGCACTTGTTTTCAATGAAAGAAATTTAATGCTATTTTATGAAGTATTTTACTGGTGCAATAAAATAACTATTTTAGGAAATAAGTTGGGGAACATTCCTTTACTTTCAGATCGAAGTGATAGGAGGAGCAGATAAATATTTAGCCGTCTGTCGTCTCTGCTTTAAGTCCCCAATCAAAGAAATGTCTCCACGACGTGCTGGATCCACCCCAACAGTCTCAAACTCCAAGATGGAGAAAACACAAGCAAATAGGCAGCTTTTCAAACTGTCGTCTCCAATCAAAAACTCGTGTTGATTCTCATATACATATACTTGTTGTTTTGCAATGCAATATTTATCTGTAGACAAAAATTGGGTATTTAAATTAGAAGAACAAATGTAGTACATGTACATGCATGTATACAAGAGTGGATGGAATGACTGAATGTACATGTATATTTCTATGAATGACTTAGAGTGTTTGTTTTAGTCTAGATAGAAGACTCTTTTTGCAATGCTCTTCATGTTTATTTTATTACCTGACATTTTAACGACTTTCATTAATTACAAGTTACTTAAGTTTTAACTTGTGCCCTTATACACCTCATAATTCATTTTAAATTAATTTTATTTTCATTTTAATCATATTTGAAATTTACCTGTGTGATGATTAAGAAGAGAAGAAAAGAGTTTGTGAGCTTTATAAATGCATGTGTACAATACAGTCAAAAAGTTAGCTATGAATGATATTTGTTTTACTGTGTAGTGCAAACTCAAAACTTTACAATCTTACAATTTATATTAAAGTTATAATTTTTTACAGATTTGGTTTCCTTTTTTTTTTTTTGAAGACAATTCAGTGTTACATGATACACCCTGCCTGAGTTTGAGTCCTGGGAAGACAAAATCTGAATCTTAGACATTCATCAAACTTTGTACTGGAAAAGCTAAGATTCTAAAGGTCGCAACATAAATTGACTCAAGGTTTCACAAAATTCTTTTTAAATTAGTCCCTTCTTGTGAAACTACAGTTAACTATATATCCATGCCCTTCATCTATCTGAATAAGCTTGTCCAGGTTATAACTGATCTAATTTTTAGCTTGCCGGGACGAAAAAGTCCGGAGAGTTAATGCCATACCCTCGGCGTCGTCGTTGTCGTCGTTTGTAGACAAAACTTTAACCTGTGCTATATCTCTTGAACTATAAGGGGCAGGGCTTTGATATTTCACATGAAGATACCTTGTGATGAGACCTTTCAATTGAGACCATGACCTTTGACCTAGTGACCTTGGACTTTGACCTACTTTTCAAAAACTTAAACCTGGTTTCTGACAAAATTCTGTATAGGCGAGCTATGTAATCTTTGATTACCCTATGTTTTGCAGACTTGTTGCCCAAGACCCATGGATTTGTCATGAACTTGATCCAAGGTCAAGGTACATGTTACTTTTCACTGTGTGCATTGACCTGAATAATATTTCACAGATTTGTTGTCCAATGATCAAGGTGGTGGTATAACAGTACATGTGGATTGAAAAATTGTCAAAACCATTTCTTACTGCCTGCATGGATCCCTGCAATAATTTTAAAGAGACATGTTGCTCAGAACCCAAAGATGTATTGGAGCTTCACTACCTTCATGGGTTTGAATCTTTCAAAGAATTGCTACATGGGTCACAGTAATGTCTTAAATGACCTGGTCAAGGTCACATTACATGTGGGTTGGAATTTTTTGTTGAGACCACAACTTTCATGGATTTGAATCTTTCGCAGAATTGTTGCCTAGGAACCAAGTATGTTGTTGGCTGAAAATTTTTGTCCCGATTTATTTTTTCACTGCTTTGATGGATTTCAATATTTTGCAGGTTTTCAGACTGTAACTTCAGTACCTGCACAGAATTGTTGTCTAGAACCAAAGCGTTGTGACCTTGATCTTAGCAGTTTTCTCGTTAATATGCCTAGATGTTTCCTAGATGCACCAAAATAGGCTTTCAAAGGTCTAGGTTCATTGTACTTGGGTGGAAAAATTTTTGTCCTGCAAATGATTTTGAATTACTTAATAACCCTTTCCCATTAACTGTTGCAGTTACATGTTTATTGGACAACAAAATAAGTATCTTTCCTGCAAAATGACCTCAAAGACAATCACTTTGTAACTGTGACATAATCATAGTAGGTACTTGTTGTCCACAAAATACTAGTCATACAGTAATGTGAAAAAGAATTACTGAATTTTCAAATTTTGAACTCTTGCAGAAGTGTAAAATTATCAAATTTGTATCTGAGGTCAAACTTCAGCAATGTTACCTTGACAAGCTTTTTCAGCTGGACTGATTTTGAATGAAGCTGTATTGTAATTGCTTCAAACTTGCAGCATTGATGGAACTTTGCATAAAGATTTATAATCCTGTGATCTTGATCATAAAATGTAGAAAGACTTCCATATTCAGAAATGAAAAAGCTGCAGAGGTTTTAGGTCTCCTGCAACGCAAAGGCAATAAACATGTATAGATATCACTATGTCTGTCTGTCTGGTAGTCACACTTTCACATAAATGGCTTCATTAAAATACTTCCATCAATTTTGCAGGGATGGTCAAGTATGAGGACGCCTGACATCCAGAGGTTCAAGGTCAGTGTCGAATACGTAGGGTCAAACAGGTTACATATCCATTCTAGGTTATGTTGGAGGATAAGTCTATTCTTTTGTACACTTTGATATATAGATGTCAATATATGATTCATTTGAATGATTGGAAACTGAATTTTTCAATTCATTTTGCTAACTGGATATAGAGATCTTACGAGGGCTGATTGATATGTTGTAAGCCTTGTATTGAAGAAGATACATAGGGATATTCTTTTTAAGTCATGCTATTCTCTGGCTATAAAGGCCATGTACCCAAGGACTAACCTTATTTCGTCAATTTAAATAAGACGAGGTAACACTCTAAAGTAAACAAGACAAGTTGCTATTGCAAAATGGATAAAATCGACGAAAGGGCAGTGATCCAATATATGCATAAAAAAGGTTGTACACCTAAGGATATCCATAATGATATGGGAACAACACTAGGGAAAGATGACCCATAAAAAGGTGGGTGGCGGAATTTAAGCTTGGCAGACAGAGCCTTGAGGATGACCCCGTCCTGGAAGGCCTATCACTGTTGCAACTTCAGGTATGATCAATTAAGTCCATGATATTGTTATGACTGACAGACAAGTTACAGAAAGATATATAACCAGTAAAATTGGCATTTCACAAGAAAGAGTACATTCCATTCTGACTGAAGATCTTGAAATAAGAAAGCTTTCGGCCCGTTGGGTACAAGTTGATCAGAAGCACACCAGGCACACTTTTTCGTGTGCTAATCTTAACCTTTTTGAGGGAGATCCTGTCAATTTTCTTCAAAGATTTGTCACTATGGATGAAACATGGGTCCATCATTTTACCCCAGAGGCCAAACAACAGTCAAAACAGTGGAGGCACCCTGGCTCACCCCGATTAAAGAACGAAAAGACTGTTCCCTCAGCTGGGAAGGTTATTGCCTCGGTTTTCTGGGATGCAGAAGGTATTCTGCTAATAGATTATTTCCAAAAAAGGACGGACAAACAATCAATGGCACATACTATGCTTCACTTGTGACAAAGTTACAGGAAAATGTTAAACTAAAACGCCGTGGAAAGCTCACTAAAGTTGTGTTGTTCCATCAGGACATCACTCCTGTTCACAAGTCTGTTACTGCCATGACTACCATCCATGATTATTGCTTAAATTTGATTGAGCATCATTCACCTGATCTTGCTCCATCAGACTTTCATCTATTTCCAAAACTGAAAGCAGCTATTTCTGGCACCGACTTTCAGTCCGATGATGATGTCATACTAGCAGTAGATGGCTTTCTGACCAGTCAAGATTTAAGGAATTGTAATATTTTTTTGGTTGATCAAGGTATCAACACAAAAATTGAGGGAATACTGCATCGTGCGCGTAGTACAAGACGCACAAGTTTTCCCTCAATTTTTTGGTGTTGAATTACCTCGATCAACTAAAAAAATATTACATTGATTACTTATCATTTCATTTCGTCGCTTTTCAACGTTTATTTGCAGCTTTGAAATCGTGTTGCTAACGACGTTGCTTATGATGTTGCTAAGCGCATACTTCTGTTTTGTGTTGATTTAAGAAATGAATCTTATATCGCGTTTTCGATGCAAATGTTTTTTGTCCAATTTTTCGGGTGATACCTGCATCAACAGAAAAAATATAAGATTCATTTCTTATCATGTAATTATGGAAAACAGACTGTTTTCTTGGATATAAAAACAATCAATCACCGCACTATATTTCGTAAGTCGAAAGGTTTCGCAGTGATACGTCTGCCAAAACAAGTTATGGCAGCCACCATGATTCAAACAGCGAACGATCGTCTCTCTATATCTTTGGAATAAGGACCAGTTTGAGCAAATTCTACATGCACTGTTAATTTTTGAGTAACTAGAAAAGAAATGGTACCCTTGAAATGATAGGCAAACATCAACAAATTAAATTTTCAGCAACGAGTTCATTCATGTTTGAGTGAACCCCCAGTTCTAAAAATAAAGCTATAAATAGACTTCCGTGAAAAATTGTGTTGATCGATGTATCAACAAAATTTATCAGCCAATCAGAATCTTCGTTTCTTGAAAATGACAATGGAAATTAAATGATACAGGTATCAACAAAATTTCTCGGCCAATCAGAATCATTGTTTCTTTATAATAACAATGGAAATTAAATGATAAGGAGTTCTTTAAAAGTGGTATTGAGGCCCTTAAACACTGGTGGCAAAGTGTATAGATACTGAAGGGAATTGTGTAGAAAAATAATGCAAAATATCTGATAAAATTCAAATCCTTCAATATGAGGCTCACAACATATCAATCAGCCCTCATAAAATCTCATCTTGTCCTACATTTCTTTTCCCCTATTCTGTCAAAAAGTCTCAACCTTGTCAAAAATAATTCCATTTATAATGGCCATGGATATCTCCATATGAATTTAATTCTTTGGTAACAATGGTCCTCAACATCAACAAGTTGTATATTAATAAATGAGATACTTGACAAAAGAAAAAACACAAAACCTTTCTTTGCAATGTGTTACATGTACTCCTTTGAAATAAACGAATTCATGTTTTGTTTTCATTCAACAACCGATGACTACAGTATTTGTTATACAACAATACATGTACAGCCATTCATGAGACATTCTCTAAATGACTAGACAATCTAAAAATACTGAATTTTAAAATATTGATTAGAACATGAAATATTGAATTAGTTCTCCACAAGCTAATTTAAAACTGAACTCAAATAATAAACAAAACATCTGCCATACTTCCACAGTAATACTGTTGGGAAAAACATTATAAAATGAAACTTGACATTGTGTATATAAGTAAACATCTATAGTAAAAACACCAATACAAAACATAACTGCCATTTGAAAGTCTTAACTTCTTTTAAATACAGAATAATTCCTTCACAACATTTGGCCGTAAACTGTAATTGAGATCATTGATAAACTTTATTGGAAGTGTATGACAAATTTGAAAAAATGAAAATGGTGACTAGAATGAGCAGATAATTACTTGTAAATTGAATACTGTCCATTCACCTGATGACCTATTGTCTCAGCATGTAACATGAAATGAGAATATAGGCAGAATGTACATGTATATGCACATTTAGAAATATATATTACGATATTTCAAACTTCTGGCCATTTGTTGTGTAAAGAAAAAACTCTGCATATATTCTCCAAAGCAATTGTAAAAATATACCTCATTCATCACAATGAGTAGATATCAATAATATGTCAGTAACTGTCTCCATTTGTGCATGTAAATATATCAATAAACCAAATCACAGCTAAAATTACATCCAGAGAACTTAGATAAAAAAAAAACACTTTTAAAAGTGAAGTAAAAGAACTGATCAATCTGATAATAAACCAAAAGCAAGACAGTGTGATAAAATCACACCGAAAAAGTATTAACAAATGATTTTTCGCATGTAACAAATTTTACGATTTTCATGCATAATATGGTGAGTTCAAATTTTAAAACATCATGAGTTCAGATGATTTTAACAATACAAATTGCATAAATCTTTATAGACTTCTTGTTATAATTCTTCATTTCATTTTCAGATGATGTAAATATGTGTAATAATAATCAAGGTACATGTACATGTATAACGTCAACAAGTTATTGTGCATATTCATTATGTTTATTAAGCAACTGAAGATGCACTTTATCAAAGTTCTGTGTGGAAAAATTTTTGAGACGACTTATATAGTTTGCAAAAAATAGCGAAATTAGTATCTCGTGAAAAATTCTGCTTTTACTATATGGTGTCTATACATATAAAATCTAGATGTAAAATGGTCACAACTAATGCCCGGTAAATGGATTATTATAATGCTAATAATCTGATTATCACAGCTTCTAAGTGTATTATGATGAACTGTACTCATCAATCACGTAACAGAATTTGGCTATGGCCTTTTTGGCATCACTGGCTGATATGTCGTTGTGAAGTACAAATCTGAGTAACGTATCAGTGTATGGGACTGTCTTCACTATAATACTTTCTCCCAGAGCGCTTCTCTCTTCATCAGTGACCTATATAAAAAAGTTAAATACATGTATGTGGGACCATGACTACATTATACTTGTACAATTATTGACTGGGAATGAGGGCCATATATGATTGGTTGGACCTGAAGACAAAATATTGCCCGAGGCTGAAGGATAAGGGCTATATTTTGTCTGAAGGTCCAACAAACCATATGTTGTCCCAATTCCCAGTCAATAATTTTTTTGTTATACCCTACTTCAATACTGCAGCAACGAACCGATTGGGTCAGCATGTTTACATTCATTTTTGTCTATAAAAGAAAGAGCACGGAAAAATAGGTAGAGTTTATAACGTCATCAATGACGTGATGTCACAAATGATGTGATGTTTATCGGTCAATATCTTTTTAACTATTGCCCTTGGGCCAATATTGATGTAACTATTGAATGATTGGTCAAATATTCGAATTTATAGGCATTTTCCCTATGGAGATTTTATATAGAGATACTGATAAGGGTATAACAACATAAATTACACATGATAGCATAGCTTTTATCAGGTAGACTTTAGGCTGGTATTTGAAGATAGTCCATTCAGTAATACTGATACATGTACACAGAAAACCATGTTTACTAAAGGGAATCTTAACTTCTAGATTTCATGTCATGAATACTCAATTTCTAGGTCTCAATAAAGTAAAATGGAATAAGATATACATTTATAAAAGGGGGTTAGGGACTTTCAAATTTTACTGAAGAATGACCATGCCCCTTTGACCTTGTTTTGAAATTTGTTTAAAGATGGAATTCCTTGAAGATTTTGAAACAATATTTCAAACAAAATGATTTCAGTGTTAAAGTGGGCATTTTTATACATGAAATCTGACATGTATCTTTTTTAAAAGAATGTATAGATAATGTTTAGAGGTACATGTGATCTTGTGCATTGAATCAAAGACAACTACATGTACATGTACATACATTCACTCCAAGTGACTTATGAATATTGCATACAATCTTTCTGGGAAAAAGTGATTTGTGACGAAGAAAATTACCTGAAGCAATCTGTTATAAACATCCGTAGCTGACACGCCTGACTTAGTTATACTGACAAAAACGATGTTTGTATGGACACCATCCACTTCTACATGTAATAAGTCATTCTTTCTTGACATCATTGCTGAAAGAAAATACCTTAATTATTTGAACGGTTTGGTATTGTGTTATGTATTATTTTATAATAAAGGGTACATATTTATAGTCAGTTGTTTAAGAAAGTCCAGTAATTCCTGAGTCGCATAAACAAATCAAATGATCACCAAGCCGCAAAAAATCCCCAAGTCACATGAACCAATCAAAATATCACTGATTGCGAAGTGTGGAGTGATAATTTGATTGATTCATGTGACGAGGGGAATTACTGGAAAATGAACCACAGCTAGCTAGTTAGTTGTAATTTCTATTCTAATACATGTATTGTTCTGCAGACGACAATGGACGGAGCTTAGCGGACTGTGAGTTTGTTGGAGATTTTACACCAGGCGAGTTCTATAGTACATACAGGGAGAGAAACCTTTTTTAAAAAAGTCATATTAGAATTTGATTTTGTTCATGGCAGTGTGAAGTCGAAGATGTAATCATTTAAAAAATATTACCTCTGACAACTTGCTGAGCTCTAGAATGGTCCTCTTGTAACCTTGGCAACACAGAATCTAGGGCATACATTGCTGCTGCAGCCAATACTCCTGCCTGTCTCATACCCCCACCTAAAGCCTTCCTAGCTCTTTGTGCTCTGAAAAAAGCCATATCATTATAAAGTGTTCTGTAATGACTGACAAATAATCCAATGCAACAAAGCTGAAATTTATAACAGGTACAAGATATTTTTCAATTGTTTTGTTTCCAAGGAGAGACATAAATGCCTGTAACTACATACTGTAAATGACTTTTTGTTAGCGAGGTCTTTATTTTGGCGAGCTAGATCTGACACCAAAATAAAGTCCTTGCTTATAAAAAGTAAGTCCAAAAGGTATGAAATAGATAAGATTTGACAAATTTCAAAAACATCTTATATATTCTCCTTTTCACTGCATTTGTATACATTAGAATTTTTTACCCTCATTAGGTAATGGACAATCATAAATTGAAGTCATGCAAATTAATCCCTGGTCTATTTGTCACAAAAATAAGCTCACTCTAATATTAAGGTATCTGATGTACAATAGGGCATTTTTCCATGCCTGGTAATGTACTATAAACTATATATTTTCTGAAAGGTTGTAATGCCCACTACTCAGAAATGATAATTTCGGGGCCAGAAAAACAAAGGGGAATAACTGATGAAGCTTTTAAATTGTCTCTTTTCCCTATATGATATATGCAAAATAACAAAGTTGTACAAGAGTTTTTCCCCTTTGATTTTTAAGACATGGGAGTCTTATATCTGTACTCGGGGCATCATTACCTTTCAGAAAATTAATAGTTTATAGTACCTTACCAGGCATAAAATTTACCATAATTTACAATGGAGATGATTAAAATGCTATGTAAAATGACTCTATTGAACAACGGATACCTTTAGTCATTTACAATAACATTTTGCCTTAAAATTTGATTCTTGAAAAAAGTTACTTCTGAAGCTTGATCCTGACTCTTCTAAACTTTGAAAATATGATGCTGAAATTTACGATAAAACATGAATCTCACCCACTTTTCAATAAAACTTCTTTCTCCTGCAATAATTGATCCTACTGGACAAGATAACCCCTGTAAATGTAAGTTTTGATTTCTAAAGAATAAAGATTTGAGACTTTTAAAATTATCATTAATTTTGAAGAATATATAGTCAAGGGGGAGACAACCTCAAATTATATTTTGCTTTTATCAACACTTTCTAACAAAGAACAAATAAATATTGATCAATCAAATCTTTTAGATTCCTTCATAGACGAGAAAGACATTTATAATAAGATGAGAAAGATCACAATTTGAGAATGCACTCATACTTAACAGTCAGCAATCAAGACTCTTCATAAAAACAATATGGTAAAATGAAATAGTTTTACATGAAAACTTTCTAAATACATTTTGTATTTCACACATGTGGCACTGAAATAACATTTTCCCTCTTATATTTACCTTAGAGAAGCACATGTTAATGGAATCAGTGTACTTGAGTATGTCTGGCGGCTGTACGTCTAACGCTGTTACTGCATGCATTAATCTGGCTCCATCCATGTGTACCTTCAGACCATTCTCCTCTGCTAGTCCTTTGATCTGTAACAGAGAGTCAAATTGTAAGTACATTTACCTGATGACAAAGTCAAAACTGTAGAAATAATCAAATTGAAAATTTTGTTACCTGAACAAAATCTTAAAGTGAGTAAATACAATACTTCGTATTCAATTTACATGTATATGGAATTCTTTTAATATGATAAAATATATGATACTTTGTAAAAGATCATTAACTAAACCAATAAATCCTCATTTATCACAATAGACCATTTTCCGATCTTCTAAGAAGCACAAAATGTCCGAGTCAACATCTTTTGGCGTTGTTTTTCATTGTAACGTCACTGTTAAAAGATGCAATTCTATTGGGACGTAACAATGAAAAAGTGCGCAAAA
The DNA here is from genome assembly GCA_028142955.1 of Pinctada fucata. NCBI lineage: Eukaryota > Metazoa > Mollusca > Bivalvia > Pterioida > Pteriidae > Pinctada > Pinctada fucata. Next base: position 62,959,894 of record AP027103.1, on the reverse strand, counting down.
ACTGCCTTCCTTGGACCTTGGACATTTTTCGTCATTTTGTCAGCCATTATCAATTTTGGCAAGTGGTCTATTGAACTTACATCTTGTAGAAAAGATATAGGAATAACTTTGCCACCACAGTAGTTATGAGTATTCTCTACACAGATGAGTCGTGTGTAAGGGAAATGGGGATCCTCAGATACCCGTATTCTCTCCTTTACTCTCTGTATATCCATTGTGCCATCTGGATTATTCTCAACAACAGATGCCAAAACTCCTCCAAACTATAAAACATGTAAATTTCAACTACTGTTAAAAATTATTTGAATTTCTTTGAAAAACATTGAGGTAACCGTAATGATGAAAAAATAAGTTTTTTTTAAATATAATGTATGAAAACAAATTCTAACAGTGAAAGAACAGAAATAAAATGAATAAAATGGAAGAACATTTTAAACAATATATAACTGGAATTAGAGTGCGCAAAAGAAATTTTAATCAAGATCGGAATATAGAGGAAGATGCTGAACTCCTGCATTCGGGAACAACATAGGTAGATAAATGATGCCTGTGTTTAATGCATTAAACATGATGTAAATTACACTGTCTAAATAAGAGTTTGAATTAATGAGGCTGGGTCTAATTAGAAAATGATGAACTTCTGTCCAAGACTTTTTGATTCTGCAAGAGGTTAAGGAATGGAAAACTTGTCAGATTACTATTTTGCTCAAAGAAGGTGTTGATAAATCATTGACATTTTATTTTGTTGATATACATGTACATTTTGTACATATCTACAAAATGTAAAAAAAATTTTATGAAAGCTATTAGCCTATTACTGTGACAAAACCTTTTTTTCTACGCAAGATTAAATGAACATTTTTAAATGAAATGAATACCTGTGCAATATTGCCTTGTTCATGGACAAATATGTGGCTTTTGTGACCTAAAATGGCCTCCAGACCCCTCTCTTTACAATGTGTCATCACTGAAATCATTCATCATGAAACATTATCATATAAGGAAAACAAGCCTGTAAATAAATACTATTTTTTCAGACATATACTAGTATAGAGGTTTTTATCCAGATTTCAAAACTAAACTAATATATTATCATCCACATTACTTTTATACAGGGATCCACACAAAATCAAACTAATATATTATCATCCACAGTATTTTTATACAGGGATCCACACAAAAGGCTGGAGAAGAAGGTACACACCGGAAATCAGATTTCCCATGGTTCCTGTTGGTACAAATAATGCTGATTCCTTTCCAAACAAGGCTGCTATTCTCTTCTGAAGAGCTGAAAAATATTAATCTTTATAAAGAAGTCCTAATACATTTGATTCTCATAAAATATTGATAATGAGAGTAAAGAGTCTCAGTACATTTGTAAATGTCCTATGCCATAAACTGCATTTGTAGATGTTATACAGCATAAATTGCAGTAAGATTCAACAAATGCTAAATTAAGAATGTACGTAATGTTTTCTTTTTTCACGACATGACTTTTTATCACTCAAATTACACTAGCAGAGTTCAAGGTCAAGGTCCCTAGATCACATGTCTTAGTATCAAATGTAATGCTTTTTAAGGTGAATATGTGTGAATGGGTCTAAAATATGGGAGCCCTATCCCTTAGACTGCTTTCAGATCTTTTGAACGTACCACTGACAGAGAGACAGACTCAGAGTGCTTCTTCTAGTGTGTATTCAATACATGTCAATAGGGATTACATAAACATGATATTGAAATAAAAGTTTCCAATGAAATTTCATCTGCTCACCATTTATAGTTGGATCTTCACCCATTACATCATCACCCACTTCAGCACTGGCCATAGCTTGTCTCATACCAGAGGAGGGCTTTGTTACCGTGTCACTCCGAAGGTCAACCACATGATCCACCTCTCTCTCTGCAGATCTTGCAACCTTATGATCATGGTAGTTTTGCCTTTGATTTGTTACATGAGATAGACAGGATGTGGGGAAAACACTTTGCTGACAATCTGATACCGTCCTGATTGAAGATGTACATGATTTAAGAAGTGCTCCTCTTAGCATTCTTGGATTCATCAACATGGTTATCTAAAAAATTCAAGGGATGAAAATTGAAAGTCCACTTGATCATATTAATGAAAAATAAAGGGGATAACATATTTGCATCTGAATGATGTGCAGGCATAAATTTTATAATTTAATAGTCGCAAATGAGAGTGAACCTTAATAGTTAGAGCAATTACATGTATGTATATGTAGGTTTAAGAACCAGGGATGCATTTGTCTTTCTTTGAGTTTTCCAGTTAACAACTTTATGGAATGCCAAATTAACAGAAACTCAAATAATTAGAGAGCTCTAATTCAATTTAATTAAAGAGTTCTGTAATGATATTAATTCTTTTAAAGACTCTTTAATTCACACTATTTATTGTGCTCATTTAATGAATTAAAGAGCTCTCTTATAATAAATAGATTAAAGAGTGCAATACTTGTTTTATTGAGATCAATAATACAATTAGAGAACTCTTTAATTAATCTAAATAAATGGTGTGAATTAAAGAGCTCTTAAAAAGAATTAGAGAGCTCTGTAACTCATTACAGAGCCTTTTATATATCAAATTGAATAAGAGCTCTCTAATCATTGAAGTTTCAGTTAATTTGGCTTTCCCGCATGATTCAACTTCAGTGAACCTTAAAATCCGAAGGGTTGAATGTGACAATTCCCAGTTAGCTAATTCAGTTTCTGCCAATTTAGCATGTAGCAGAAGGTTTCGGGTTCAATTGGTGGACTGATCACATTTTAAATTTCCTTTTTTCACATTCTGAAACATCTGTCAACCAAGTAGACAACAGCAAAAGGAAACAATCTACTGTTAAGTTGTTTGTTAAATGATTTAAGGGGTATGGACAAAATGTCATTCGCCATATTGAGTTTTGTGTGGTGTATTATTGAAAATCTTTCTTTACACTGAGTAAAGACTCCAACTTTAATTCTCTACCTCAATAGAAAATAAAAAAATCTAAACATCCTGGGGTAATTTACTAGAATTTCGACTGTTTGTGATTCATTTATTAATCATTTACATGATATAACTTAGAAAAGTTAGATACTCTGATAGTCTTGTTAATTATTGGCAACAAATAACAAATGTGCAACATTCCAAGGATCTGCCTCTGGATTCCTCTCTATGTTGATATGGCCACTGGCCCTACGCATCTAAAATTAATATAGCTGACATTTTGAGAAAATTTGATCAAAACTGGAAGACAAATTCATGTAGACATATGATCATAGTAAAATTTGAGGATGGTTTTAGTACTAATCATGAATTCTGTAGAGCTGTTGCTGCACAGTTTGGTGCACCAAGTTCAAATGATTGTCGTGAAAAATATTGATGCAGCTGTTGCTCAGAAAGATGCCCAGAAAAGGAAGATGTTGAGGTACAGAAATCTTATTAATAAAAAGGTTAAAATTGGAGTCTTAATTCTGCAGAACGACAGACTTTCAAGAATGCTTCACGTCAAACCCAATGTGGCCTGGAAACTTTTGTCCATACCCCTTAATAAGGTATTTGTCATTCAAATTTTGTGTCCTCTGGCATTTTAGTAAAGGATAATTTCAATGGAAACTGAGGAGCTTCTTTAATTTTTGTCTAGACAAAAATTAAAGAAGCTCCTCAGTTTCCATTGAAATTGAGCAGTAAAGGTGCAAGTCACCATGGCCATAAAAGCAGATGTCATCCCTTGGTACAATCATTCTTTTGTTTATTTTACTAATATGAAGAGCAAGAAGCATCTTTACTTTAATTTCTACTCTGAAATATTTAATATTTTAGATGTTTTGGTTAGCTGTCATGTCATCACCTTGCACAGCAGTATATACTTCTAAATCGAAAGTAGAGTTACCGCCTCCTTTCAGACAAGCATTCCATTGTTAGAAGAATTGCGATTGGATGACATTTTCCAATTCAACCAATCAATTGTTGTGTAACTAAGATTCCCCTGTTATGGTCTCCGCAGATGACACCTCCAAAACTGAATGATAATTCGTCACTGAAAAGGTTATAAATGTCATCCTGATCCAGTATATCGACAGTTAAAAATGTTCTCTCGGCCGAAAGGTTGGATTCCAGGGCTGTTGTCGAAGCCGAAAAACCCACACTCCTTGGAACATTTGAAGTGAGAACGTGCATAGATCTACATATATATAGAGTATTGATTTTTTTTAAAGAAATGATTATATTCAGCATATTTTGATAACTTAGTTTAGTGTACAAGACAGGAACAGGGGGTTGCAAGAAATTTTGGATAGAAACTTACCTGTTACCTTACCTGTTACCTAGTTGAGAGATCTATCATCTAGTCTGTCGACTCTCCAGATCCGTTCCTGTATTTCTGCTTAATCTTTGATATTCAGAATGGGGGGTTAGGCATGTTGGCTCAAATTTGAGTGGCTGTCCTTTCCAGTGGTTGTTAAGCTTGCTTTTGAACGAGTTTAGTGTATTGGCTGTCACAACATTGTCTGGTAAGCTGTTCCATATATTGATGACTCTATTTGTAAAACAGTTTTTCCGCACATCTAGTCTGCAGTGGCTTTTGACAAGGTTTTGACTGTTACCTCTTGTTCTGTTTTCCTGGCTCTTTACTTCTTGATTGTTTGATGAGCCATATAGTTTCGTGTCGTCTGCAAATAATTTGACTGGGTTACTAACTACTTCTGGCAAGTCATTGATGTAAATGAGAAAGAGGATAGGTCCCAAGACGCTGCCTTGCGGAATACCCGAAGTTATGTTGTCCCATGGAGAGTATTTACCATTTAGAATCACCCTCTGTTTCCTGTCTGTTAGAAATTCTTTTATCCATGTTAGTGTTTTGCCTTTAATTCCATATGCTGATAGTTTTTTGAGTAGCCTAAAGTGCGGAACTTTATCGAATGCTTTTTGAAAATCAAAATAGATTATGTCCACATCTGATTTTTCATCTAATAGTTTTGTCCAAGCATCCATGACCTCGATTAATTGTGTTGTACAAGAGTGGCCCTTTCTGAATCCAAATTGATGTGGAGTGAACAGTTTATTTTCATCCATGTGTGTCACTATCCTATCTCTAATGATCTTTTCCATAATTTTACACGAGATTGAGGTTAGACTAATCGGTCGATAGTTTGATGGATCTGATTTATTTCCTTTTTTATGAATGGCAGTGACATTTGCTAGTTTCCAATCATTTGGTAATTTTCCTTTGTTGATTGATTTTTGACAAAGTAATGTTCCGACTCAGGAGGTTGCGGACAAAACCCATGATACATGGCATGGGGAATCTAAATCCCATGAGAAAAGCTATTGCTACACAGCATTTAATATACAATTTTTCAATCTTCCTTTTTTTTTATCATTATTATTATTTTTAAACTACTAGGCCAACATGATGCACCCTCTGGTCTTTTATTTGGACTAAGATTTTTTGTTAATGTAAATATTGTATATAATGGGATGAACGTCAAACACACAGCAGGCCTCCACACAAATACAGGTTACGGGTACACCTTGTTAAATAGTTGTTATACAAATACACTAGAATATAATACCACCCCTACATATGTGCCACTCTTACCTTAAAAAACAAAATATGTCATATATGCCTTCAATATGACTATTCCAACCAACAAATTATAGTTTTTAAATACAAAGCAGTTGCTCAATTATAATATATTATTTTACCATGAAAATGGATGCTCCTTATACATAGGAGGAATGTCCATGAACTGAAGTGGTTTCAGACAAAAACTCTAGAGGTTTTGTACAAACTCAAGTTCAGCCCAGTGATTTTGGACTGCTTCGGAGAAATATTTACTTTAAAATTTAAATACTGTGACGGGCGGAATGGAAAATGTGGTCTGTCAGGGAATCAAACCTTACTTAGGGTGAATGCATGTCACTGGAAAAAAGAAAAATATAAGCAGCACAAAAAAGTACAAGTGACTACAACACTAAAACATGTTTAAATCTAGCGGAAGGAACAGTTTGTCCCTTAGATTGGCAGGACTCAAGTATGTAATCTGTATTTATATATGTTGGTTATTATGTATGCCTTATATGTTTCAGGTACTTACATGGATTGCTGTGTAAGAATCAGACCGTGACAGAACATAACAGAAGTTTGTTGGTTGAAACACTAAGATCAATATCTGAAATCCTAATCTGGGGAGATCAAAATGACAGTACTGTTTTTGAGTAAGAAACTAAGAATATATACTTTAAAAATTATTACAAAAGTTTTGTAGACAAGATACATATTGAAAAAAAAATGTATTGATTGAGTCAAATGGTATATAATTAAAGTGAATTACATGTATTACATTATACATTATATATGGTGAAATTGTGTATTTGTTTTTTTTTTGGGGGGGGGGAAGGGTTCATCTTTCATTAAAAAAGAATAACTTCGAAGTTTTAAAGATTGTTATTGATGTTGTATTCAATGCCAGGGAGGTAAAATTTAAATGACTTTAAATGTACATATGTATACCTCATCAGTATAATTTTGACTTTTTAATAATGCCATGTTTATGAATTTAACTCCGTATTATTCACAGGTTGTCATTTCATTTGTCGAATATTTGCTTTCATACTGTACATGTACATAGATATTCTTTCATTTTCTAGTTTTTTCTTGGAAAAGAACATGTTATCCTTCTTTCTGCGCTATCTACAACAAAAATCTGGACGATATATCTGTGTACAGCTTCTACAGACGTTGAATATCTTATTTGAGAACATCAGCAATGAAACATCTCTATGTATGTATGAAATTATTGAATTAGTATTTATTCAAATTATGTCTTAAGTTTTTGTGATTTAATGCATAATGGTAAATATAGCAGTTTGTTTACAATCACAGTTTGAACTAAGAGATATGTACTTTTATCATTTAAAACTTTACTTTCTTCATCTCTAAATTAGCTTTAAAGCACTAGAAGTGTCAAAATACTGTTTTGGTACATGCATTTGTGTAAACTTCAAATTCATTTTGTTGTGCAGTAAACTAAACTTAGAAATAACCTTAATGGTATATTTAAGTTTTGACATTGACCTTTGTTTAGCATTTTCAAAGTTGATGTAGCTTTACTCAGTAGAACATTAGCTCTCTAATACATGTAGGTAAAATAGAGTTGTTGATAGAGTTGTTAAATTCACTTCTATTCTTATGGAAATGGGTCACAAGATGTCTGATCTTTAAGTGAAAAATATGACATGATAATTGTAATTTCAGTAGGTCTATACATAAATCATTTAGTTATGTTTTATATGAAAATTGCAAAAAAACCCACCTTTTTTTCATGTGCATTTTTCAGTGTATGAAATGGTTTTACATCTATATATTGTTATTTTTTCAGACTACCTTCTCTCAAACAATCACATAAATTCCATCATTGTACATAAATTCGACTTCTCAGATGAAGAGGTAAGTTTAATGGTTTAATGTGAAAAGTATCCATAGAACAGATATATATTTATCATACCAATTTTAGAGTGTAGCTGTTTTTCATATTATAGGTGTATGTAATATGTTCATGCAATTTTACTTGTTAATTAAAGGGTCTGTGATGTCATAGTAACTTTTAACATTCTTTGTTGAATAATAATAAAAGAAATCATATTTATGAAATGTTCTTAAAATTAAGGAGAGAAAATATAGAGAGAAAAATAATCACAAGGGGAATCTCATACATTTCTGGAAAATTTTTAACATTCACAACTCTGCAAGCCTCGTCTAGGTTTTAAATCTTTTGACATTCAGATTGGAATCCCATGTCTCAGAGTTGAGATAGATTCTATTTACATGAAAAAAATTTGGTAAAAATAAAAAATTGATGGACCATTTATTGATGGACCATGTTTCTTTTCTAGGTGATGGCTTACTATATTTCCTTCCTGAAGACCTTGTCCTTCAAATTGAACAGGCACACTATTCATTTCTTTTACAACGAGGTATTTGAATATTACATGTACTAGTTTTGGCTTAAAAATAGGAAAGATAATACATTGGCATAGTTTGCAATTGTTTGTTCATTATTAATTCAAAGTTTGATAAAAATTTCAACACAAAATTATCTCAAATAAAAATTATAGGATTTAATTGAATTATGAGGTATGTCTTCATTACCTTTCTTTACTCGTTTACATCTGAAGCAACTCTTGAACATAGAGCAAATGAAATAAATACATGTAGGTGAACATACATGTATATTGGTTTCCTTTCAGCATACCAATGATTTTGCGTTGTATACAGAAGCTATCAAATTTTTCAACCACTCAGAAGCTATGGTCAGAATTGCTGTAAGAACAATAACTCTGAATGTCTATAAAGGTAGGTCCATGCCTGGCCTCGTTTAGAATTAAATTTGTCTGCTCAAATTGTGTTTAAGACTGCCAATTTTATGCAAACTTTGGTAGTTTGAAATAGATGTTAGGGAAACTGCATTCTTCACGATTTATATCAATTATTTCTTCTTATTGGTATAAATACAAGTGTCACTGGTATATGATTAAACTTTGTAAAGGTAATTTCCTGGATAAAAAGTGTAATGTAATAGTAGTCTATAGATACATACATGTATTAGTGTATCTGTGGTATGAACATACAGAAGGTTTCATAATTGTTTCTCTTCTTTCTTTTCTCTCAGAGTCAATAAAATGTAAGTGACATGTGGAAACAAGTTCTAGTCTATTATTTACTTGTGTGATACTCAGTTGCTATCCACAATCTTTCCTTGCTATGTCATCAGAGAGCAGCCTCAAATTATATTTCCTTAGCAACTCCATGTTCCACCATCCCGTAAATTCTGAAATCAATGAAGGATATCCTAAAACCTAAAACATTTTATTTCCTATTTATTCTGAAAAGCAGAAATGGTATATTTATATCCCATATTATACCCATTTTATACTGTATACACAGGATTATCCACTGGTACTATCTTTAACGGTTTTGATCAATCTTACCATGTGTACATACATTCAAGGATTTAGGTGGAAAAAATACTGTGTTGTTGTATCTATTGAGTGAGCTGTATGTTCATATTGACCAAAATATGATTGAAGTTAATTCCTCCTTAGATAAATGAGAAACTTTTTGGTCTGCTGGCCTTAATGATGTGGAAATGTACATGTAGATAAGAAATTTCTCTTTGTAATATCCATGTCTGCTGGTAAAAATATCTCGGCATAATAGCAGACATGGATATAACGAAGAGACTGTCTTATCTATGTGCCCATTTGGTAAAGGCCAAGATGTAGAAAATTTATGGATACATTAAGTGAGGATTTTTTGTTATTCATTTATACAAAATTAATTTGTTTGTTTAATTTTCTTATCAGCACTGCTGCTGTTATTAAATATTTTTTATAGTATGTAATGATTTTCTTTTGACTTGTATGCTACACTCTTTCTGAAACTCTTCATGTTTTTTCTAGACGAGAAATATGATAGCAACTGAATTATCTGCAGAGATTTGTCTTTGATTTCTTAGTAAATGGTTCGGGGTTTAATATAGTGAGCCTGTTTATTATATACTCTGTGGTGATATTTAATGTGCTAATGTTTTGTTGGGAGAAATTATGTTACACTAATGGATTGTCGCATAATATATTGGATTTTCAAACATTCATTTTTTCATGTACATGCATTTATTTCTAAAGATTTATCTTATATTTTATGTCTTTTTATGTATAACAGGAGTGCTACAATTTTTTTATTGTCATTTATAGATTTGAAATTCTTTTATCCAGTAATATTGTGATGTTCTGATGTGTTCATAATTTTATATGCAGAAATACCAATAAATAATGGAGAAAACCCATTACAAATTGTAGTTTAAGTGTAACAATACTTTCAAGATATCTATTTAAAAAAGAATAGAATATCTATTAAAATTACTTTTCTATGGAGACAAAGTGAAATAAGCTAAAACAAGGGCATTCACACATTTTGCGATGGCTTCCTTTTAAACACTACATGTATTTTTACTAAAGTTTCTGACAGAGCCTTATGAATATATTCATACCACTATTGTCATGATGCCAATATATTACGTTATTTTGTTCAAAATCATTTCAACATCAAAATCAAACATGACAGAGTCACAGATGCTGAGAGATGAAATTAAGCTCTCGAATTTTATACAGTGTATTGGATTTTTTGTAATTCTAATACTGCATTTTCTTATTTTTATTTGGATTAAAAAAATGACAGGATTTTATTTATTTTGTACTTGCCTTGTAGGCTATCCTAAAGTACACAATCCTCGTGTTGCCTTCACTTTATTTTGTCACTCAAGCTTTGGTAAACTGTTCACCAGCTATGTCAATGAAAGCACTATTTTTTTTTACGTACATTTATACAATTTTATGTTGCCTAAAATATACATGTAGAGGGGTAAATCTGTATGCATTCCATCACTCTAAACTTCAGTCTTCCAAACTTGCAGTAAGTGTCAGTCACATCGAGAATAAAAAAAAATATGCTAGTGACCTTGAGATCTTGAACTTTGACCTTGTATTAGAGTGTTCGTTATGAGTAATAAAATGTCACGTCATAAAAAGATCTATGAAGAAAACTTACATTTTGGGGATGTACATGTAAATCATTCTAGCTGTAATTTACTTGAAATATAGCCAAATAATTTGACAGATATATTTATCATGACCTTGCGCTATTGATGAGCCTGGTTGATTACTGTAGATTTGCTACCTGTTAATTATTATATTTATAAAAAAAGATAAGGTAATATGATTCAGTACAGTAAGAGAAAATTTACATGAAACTCGTATGACAAGTTAGCTTACGTATTGTCATTATGTCTCCGTATTACATATTGGTATGGCTTTATGCCTGAACAGGGATATATAACACAATCATTTACCATCAAAGCGGTAGTATGTTGTGCAATGTATTATGGAGTTTTGTGTACATAATATGCATGGCAGCATTCAAAATTTCAAATATACAACAATATACATGTACATTATTATATGTGTATTGTATGATCAATGGGACAGTTTTATGTAAGCAGTTGATAAAAGTTTCCATTTCATATTATCAAGACAAAATTTTGATGAAAACAAATTTTTGGCTAAGAAATTTTCAATGGTTCTTATTTATTTTCCTGTGTGAATTATTACATTAATTTATTGAACATTTTGTCTTTTTAGTTGAGGACAGAGCAATGTTGAAGTACATACGTAATAGAACAGCGGCACCATATTTCTCTAACCTAGTATGGTTTATTGGTAACCACATACTTGACCTTGATATGTGTGTCAGGAATGATGCCGAGTAAGTAGTTGATTAAGAAATGGCTGTCGTACCTTGGGTGCTCAGTGGTGCAAAATTCTGATTAGTTACATGCAAATTTCATGAGTCACAAGTCTTTACATAAATTTTCATTTGCACTACATGTAAATATCAAATACCTGAGTTGGCACATATTAAGGAGGTTCGAGTATCGTTATTTTGACACTGTTTGGATGTTCAAACTAACTTTATTTTTTCTCTAAACTCAAAATCTATCTTCAGATATTCTAAAATGTTTAAAATATATGCATCGTGCAGGGCATCTTTAGGGTCTAATACTTGAACAAAGTCGGGCACTCTTATTGGAAAATCATATTTTGCCCAAATTTTGAGTGTATCCAGGGAAAACTGAATAAAAATGAATATAATGTATCTAAAGTCAAATTTTCAAATGGAAAAAAACTTGTTTAAGAACTGCAGGTACTTATTATTAGCAATAGAAAACAAGACAATTGTAAAATATTGAGAAATAGCAATGAAATGGTAAAAAATGTCACAATTTGCGGGCTAATATTTGATGTCAAAATATGCCAGAGACTATATTCATATGCCCTGTAATTAAAGAAAAACCCCTGCAAGGTACCTTTTTCGTCATTTACATGTTTTAAGGGTGAAACAATTTATAAGTATACCAAATTCTAAGGAGTTTCGACCTTAACTTTTAAAGATATTGTAAATTTAAATACAAAAATGCTATATTTTAAGCCAAAAATGCATGAAAAACCTGTATGACAAACAAAAAGTTTCTAAAAATTTAAGGATTTATTATTCAAACATTATAAAATATTTGTTAAACTATTTTAAACATCTGCAATTAATTAAGGCAATACAACGTTATTCTTATATATTTTGGAAATTAGTAATGACGTCACGCGATACCCGAACAACCTTAAGGTATTTTCCTTCAAGAATAGACCATCTTCATATTACCCATAGACTTGCATTATAGACACACCAAGACCCAACATAACAACTTTTGACATCTAAAACATCTTTTGACATCATAGTTCTATCACAACGTTACAGTAAAAAATTACATCAAATATTATGAATTGGGTCTTTGCCTACTGCGGTAATATGAAAATCATCTATCGATGTATATGGACATTGTAGAAAAACTTTCCTATGTATAGTCATGATCTATGTTGATTTAAAGGTCAAAGAACATGAATCTTAATTTGATGTCATGTACATTGTTTAGAGGAGATGCTATACTTATGATTACCCTTGTCATGTTCATGAAATTTTTCAGTTTACCTTCTACGACCTTGTTTAATTGACCATCTTCTGTATATTTCAGTATTTAAGACTAATGTAACACATGTTTTGTTACCATCTTCGGTACATTTCAGTAAATAAGACTGATTTATTGGTACATTTCAGTAAATAAGACTGATGTTTTATGTTTCAGTCATCAGAGTAGAGGCAGGCTAGCAGACCTTGTGGCTGAGCACCTGGACCATCTACACTATCTAAATGACATTCTATGTATTAACATAGATGCTTTGAACGAGGTCCTCACTGACCAGCTGTTAAATAGACTACTTATACCCCTGTATGTGTACTCATTGACCATGAGAAAGCGTACGATTGATAGACCGGTAAGTTTATTTACCTGATCTATAACGAAAATTTTTTTCTATTTAGCATTCTGACAGTAAACATTTACATGCCCAAGAAAAGACCCAATGAAGGTTTATGAACACCACAAATGGTTGTTCCTAATGAAGAGAATTCAACTATATTCAAATTACATAATTATGTAATTACATACATGTATATGTATGGTACCGGTGTGCAAAATATTGAAAATACATAATTATGTACTGGTGTACAAAATATAATGATTCAAAAATAGACTACAGTGTAGAATACTTATTAAGTTACATTTAGGGTAACTCAGAATATGAAAGAAATTATTTTGCGTTCTTCGTTCAATACTTTGACTATTGATTTTCAGATAATGCTGTTAAGACTTGTTTGGAAATCCTGATAGATACTTGTAATGAGATTCTGATTTGTATGATTTCTATTCTCCAGGGAGATAAGAAGCATGTAAGCTCTGTAGTTTCCCTGTTTCTATTGTCTCAGGTAGGTTTACTTTACTTTACGTGTACATGTACAAAGTTTTAGAAATTATTAAGAAATACATTGATATGCTTCTGAAATCTATGTTAACTCCTGTTGTGTGACATATTGTATGGTTGAATTACTTGTATATACAATGTACATGTATTACCTTTCTCCTTGTAAAGAAAACAAACCCCAAAGAAAACGATGATTTGTATAATAAATGAATCATTAATCATCTTAACTTTGCATTTTTCTAAAGTTATTCATACGTGAAGATTAGAATATTAATTAGAATTGAAATAGAAAAAGAAATAAGATATAAAATTGTACCTACACAATATAAAATTTTGTTAAACATTTGCTTATATTAGGTATTCCTGATAATAAGCTATGCACCTTTAGTAAGACAGCTAGCAGAGATTATATTCCATGGAGAGATTAGCCTGACAAGACAAGAAGCAGAACAAGTATCGCCTCAAACTGTGAGTTTCTATAGAAAAGTAGATATTCCCTTGATTAAATGCTTAAAAGAACTTTTCAGATTTGGTCAAACTTAATGTGAACACAATGTCTAATAAGATGTTATATGTAAAATTCAAGAAAATTTAATCTACATGTACATGATTTGGCAACGTTTTCCATTGTGACATCACACATGAAGCACTGGAAACATAAGATAAAAGCCTTGATTTATTAACGGTTCAAAAGTTTGGCAAGGTCCTTGATGTCCGTAGCCTGATGTGTAAAATCAAGGTTTTTAACTGAAAATTCCAAGAAATTAAAAATGTACTATTTAGTGTCACATTAGTAATTGTCTGTCTGTGTGGTCATCTGTCTGATGGTCATATTTTTACTTTGATAGTGATAACTTTGTAATGATATAAGATACTTGACTATTCAGAGAGTGCGGGAATTTGTCCCACCTGCAGAAACCTTGGCAAAGACACTTGAGAGTAATCGTGAGAGGCATCCATTCCGACTGGACAGTCCTGAAGATAATGGTGTGTTAATCCAGGAGGGTAACTCCACGTTTTATGCACGTACACCTGTTTCCCAGTCTGCGGGGTCAGGGATAGAGGACATGTCGTCACCTGACACAGGTCATTGTAACCTCTCAGTTAATGTCCTTCTCACATGTAGTAGGTCTATAAGTCTTTCAGGAACTTGTTGTGGTACATTTATTATTTTTGCGCTTTTCAACATTTTTAGTTTCACTTCTTATCTGCTTATTTAATGTGAATAATAGTCCCAAATCCATAGAGAAATCCGTGGAAGATAAACATATACTCCCTTAAGCTTCTAAGTCTTTTAAAATTTGTAATAGTCAAATACAAGATGTTGATATCTTCGAAGTAATTCCCTATCAGTTTGATGTGTATTTTCAAAGATGATGCTTTTCATGTGAACGAATTTATTTTAATACTATGAATGGCTAAGCATGTTTAAGATCTCATATAAGTACAGTATGTCAAAAAATATATTATCTACATATTACATGTATATGATGGATTAAGGTATCCTGTTTGGCTGTCCATTTTTGTAAAGTGTCTACCTCATAAGGGGTATGCGACCGTGTGCCTTTGATTCATATTTCTCCACCCTCTCAATGATATTTGGTTCTGTAAATATCCTTATTTTAAAATTACTCATCAGTCTAAAGGATAAACCAAAGCTTTATGTTTTAATTACTAGGGATCCTCATACTTCTTTAGTTTAAAGAAAGCCTGTTCTTTTTATTTCATCTCCATATTATTTAATACTATATAATAAAAAAATACCATTACCTAAAAATTTGGCATTATATGAAACCATGAATATTTTATACTAATGAATACAAAGCCATTCATATTATTATTTATGAAATCAGTGGAAATCTTTTTATTTTCTGCTTGTTGTGAATAAATGAGTTTTCATTTCATAGTAAGGAAATCATGTGAGAAAACATTGACAAATTCATGTGTAGCATGCTGTTCTAATCAACTATTACCACTAATCTAGAGCTATACCTAGTTACATGTATAACCAGAAAGTGTTATGTCTGATGTCTCACCATTTGATACCATACATTAATATCGTTACACTTCAGTCTTGTTGGTGTAAAGATCACTTAATCTAAGTTGTGTTTTATATGTAAATGGCATGTTGGATTACAAATACAGATACATATACAATTTTTTTTAAGAACCTTTCCACAGAAAAGGAAAGACTTTTCCTATGAAAAGCAATGGATAACTTCAAAGTCATGACTTACTTTTCTCTTAAATCTTTTTGATACAAAATGTTCAACATATCATGCTTTCCTTGATCATATACTTCCACTCAGAAGTTTTATTTGTCTTTTAGCCGTATGTTAGATTACAGTATAATCTGTGTAAACCGGCTTTCATTGGTTCCGGTTGAATCGGCCGGTTTCGGCAAGATCCGGTGTACAGAAAAGCGATATATTTGACCCGAATAAATTGAAATAATATACACATGAATGCTCACTGCTATACCTTTACTGATAAATAGAATAATTGATCATCATATCAATACAAAATACAAACAGATTTAATCATATATAAACAGAGATTAAACATATTTCATATCATTGTCTACATTTTGCGGAAAAATCTGTCAAGAATGAGTTTTTGGCCGGATTGCAAAGCAATTCCGGTCTATAGATTAACGATGTCCGTCTGTCCGTCTGCCGTCAACATTTTGGTTAAAGTTTCTGGTTGAGGCAGAATCTAAGGAACTATATGCAGTAGAAACCTTATATTATACATGAAGGTTGCCCATGACAAGACCTTTCAATTTATGCCGTAACATTTGACCTAGTGACCTTGACCTTGGACTTTGACCTAGTTAAAGATTTTGGTTAAAGTTCTTGGTTTAAGCAAAATCAAAGGAACTGTATACAGTAGAAACTTTATATTATACATGTAGGTTGCCTCTGACAAGACCTCTCAATGTATGCTGTAATATTTGACTTAGTGACCTTGACTCAGTTGGTGACAAAAACTTACTTTGCAATCCGGCCATACCGTCTTTAGCGGTGTTTTATTAATGATTTGCATTAATCAATTTCATTCTCTTTTAAAATGCGTTAAGTCTGCAAATAAGGTAACATTCGGTCATTTTTACGGACGAACGCATACACAAGTACCATTATATAGATAAGATACGTAAGTGGACGTTGGAGATTTAAATCTCAGGCGCAGAACGAGGGAAAAAAGAATGTCAGAGAAAAATCAATATTAAATGTACCATTGCATTAATTGTCGGTCAACAGAAGAATGTGTGCTTCTGACTGGGTATGCACGATAAGCTGTAATCACACATTACTTCTACTGATGTAGATCAACGTTACAACGTAAATACCAGTACAGAACTTTTAGATAGATTTAAAAGCCAAAATGGGACACGAAGAATAATGCACATCAGGACGTAGTGAGTTGTCAATTTTATGGGCCTTTTTTCATCAGAATGGGACTATGGCAAATGGCACTTGGCCTTGCCAATCACTGCGAGTTTTTATTATGTCACTAACAGTAGTTGCTCAGATGCCATACTTCTGTGACTTTTTGTACTTTTTACGAATCGCCAATCAAAGATATTTTTTTCTTCCAAGTTTAATGTTTTTTGGTCTTTTATGAGATGGATATACATTATCAACATTATTTCTTTTTCTCGGCGTAATCGCCATGATAAACATGTACACTGAATAGATTTAAATTCTTTGTTATAAAAAATACGTTGCCGAAGGTATAATTACCGTTTACCAAATCACACCTGAGTAGATGTTTATACAAGGCCGGTATACAGGTGATCAGTTAACCCTAATTAGTGTGATCTGTACCCTAACTGACGGCCGGAGTACGGAATAGACAAGATACGGAATACACAAAAGATCTTACTATTAAACGTCACGGAGAATCGCTCGGGACCGTAAGAAAGAACCGATGTAGACAAGATTCCGGAATACAGAAGATCCGGTTTTCACAAAATATACTGTACATATGCACTGTGCCTACCACTTCATTATGACCTGTCCTTCAATACCTTTTCCATATGAAAACACTTTTCATTTCTAATGTTATTTACAAAAAAATTCAGAGAAGATGCTCACCTTTGAAATTGTTGTTTTGAAAGGATAAACATCTCTTTTCTACACAGAATCATGTAAACGCTATATTCACATGAATATAAAAATATTTTTGTGACTCTGTTTTTGAATGGCTTAAGCTGTAAGAAACTTTACTCCGTAGAAGTTTAGGTCTGGAAGCCAAACAATGGCTTCTTCCTCTTTTAAACTCTTAAAACAACTTTGGAAGACACTTTCCTGTGTGGCCTTTTTTTTCTGTAGCGTTTTTCACTCATTTCTGTTTTGAGGATTTTGATATCATGTAAAATTATTGTACCGTCATTGAACATGTTGAAAGAAAAAAAAAAGATCAAAACGATTGTGATAGATAGAGGAATCTCAGCCTTGTGCAAAAATTTGCAATATCCAAGACTTTGCAACCTTTGTTTTAGTAAACAGAAAATCTTTTGACACTTAAATCTGATACTCAGTTGGACAGCATGATAAATGCTTATACTCCTTACCTTCATAGAGCAAGCTTGGAACTTGAACTTTTCAGTTACTTACTTGATATTTGAAATGTTGAAATGCTGTTTTCTCTGAATCCAACCATGATGTGAGTTTATGAATCTTTTGATGCATATTTATGCTGGCAAGCATGTAACTTTAAACAGATTGTCAATTTATATTGTCAATATCATGCAGTAAAATACAGTTGTCTTACCTTAGATATTTACATTTTATTGTCTTAGAGTAAGAACATGTATCTCATATCTGTGTACTTTTCATTCAGTAGCTGTGATTGGAAATGGAGATTTTCAGTTAAAATGAAAGTTCAAATAATTCCATCATTTTACCTTTATTCATTAACAAAAATTGTAACAAAAATCAATTGGCACAAAATATGAAATCTGTTTGATTGACAAGCTATCTTTTTGTTGACTAATTACTTACTGAAAATAGTTTAAGGCATACTTGTGTTAACTCAGGTGATCTAGGTATTTGCTTGTTTTAATGTAAGAGATTGATGGTTGCTTGATTTTATTAACATTAAAGGTTATGGTACGCACAATTTTATGGACCTTTTAAGATCTGACATGTTGAAATCTAAATCCGAATTCATCTTCAAAACTAAAACGAGCATGTCTTCTTAAGCTCACAAAAACTTTTGATATGAATGAGTTGAAAGGAAAGAGAATATTTTGATATACATTTGTACTTTCATTTTTTACAAGAAATATGAGTGTGTAACATGAGACATATTTGTATATTATTTATTTCTATGATACAGAGGGAGCCCTGAGCCCCGCTAGTGATGTTTTCTCTGCCGGGGATACGGACATATCAAGTCCTAATCAGAACTCGACAGATGAGGAGAAGCTTATGAGTACATTAGGCAGATCTCACAGAATGGAGCTTCCTGGAGCTAACTCAGAACAAATGCAAGCTTCATTTTCTCTGGAAAACAGGTAATCTCTCTGACATTAGCTGAACTTTTAGGATTTATATATCATAGCATATGACACTCAGAGAGTCATAGTTGGATAAACAGAAACATTTGACAAAATAATCTGTCAGCGATGCGATTAAAAAAATACAACTTGGTAGAATTATATTACATTTATCATACATTCATTTATAATATAATTATAATATTATATGTACATATATTAAAATTTCAGAATAACGTGGGTCTGATTTACCACTTAGCAGAAGCCTCACTTCATAACTTAATTTTCAGCTCACCTGTGGGAAGCTCAAGTGAGCTATTGTTATAGTGTGCCGTCCTGCATCTGCTGGCCGGCCTAAACTTTTCAACATTTTCGACTTCTTATCTAGAACAGCTAAAGGGATTTTGATGAAACTTTGTAGGCATGAAGAACTAATGGTCCCCTACAAGTGTTGTTGTTTTTCATCCGGACCCGTCTTTCCGCGCACTCACCCCCCTGGATGAACTTTGCTCAGAAGTGAGCTACTTTCCAGTATTCATACAGATACAGACACATGGCGCCACCACAGGCAAAAGTAGGTCACTGGGGGTACCCTCCTTTGACAACCTTGTTCTTCAGAATCAAAGCACATATCGACAAACCAAAAGCATCAGGATTATCTAAAGAGATGTCTTAAAGTGTTGTTATTTTTGGTTTCACTCCAATGTCAAATTTTTGACGCGTTTTGACATCTTTACAGTCTTAGTTAGAAATGCACATTTTTGCACTATTTCTTTAAATAACTCATTAAATGATTCATTTTACACACTCATTTACTGCACATTTGTCATATTTAAATTACTAAATGCTTTGATCTGGATTTTTTGCTGAAATTTTAACTATTTGATTTTTTATTAATTTTTAGCTCACCTCGACGAAGTAGAGGGGGGCTTATGCTATCACCCCGTCGTCGGCGTCCGCACTATAGGTTAAGCAAAACGGGACAGGTCCATTCCCACCAAACTATAAGTCAAACATCAACCAAACTTGCATGGATGATGCATCTGAGGATGCTTACAACAATGCATGGTACAGAGGCTGCATCTGACCTACATTTCATGCTTGAGTGAGCAGGTTAGGTAAAATGGGACAGGTCCATTCCCGCCTTACTATAAGTCCTACAAGAACCAAACTTGCATGGATGATGCATTGGAGGATGCTTACAATAATGCATGGTACGGAGGCTGCATCTGACCCACATTTCACGCTTGAGTGAGCAGGTTAGGTAAAATGGGACAGGTCCATTCCCGCCTTACTATAAGTCCTATACCAACCAAACGTGCATGGATGATGCATCTGAGGATGCTTACAACAATGCATGGTACAGAGGCTGCATCTGACCTACATTTCATGCTTGAGTGAGCAGGTTAAGTAAAATGGGACAGGTCCATTCCCGCCTTACTATAAGTCCTATACCAACCAAACTTGCATGGATGATGCATCTGAGGATGCTTACAACAATGCATGGTACAGAGGCTGCATCTGACCTACATTTCATGCTTGAGTGAGCAGGTTAAGTAAAATGGGACAGGTCCATTCCTACCTTACTATAAGTCCTATACCAACCAAACGTGCATGGATTATGCATCTGAGGATGCTTACAACAATGCATGGTACGGAGGCTGAATCTGACCTACATTTCAAGCTTGAGTGGCCAGGTCAAGTAAAATGGGCCAGGTCCATTCCTGCCTTACTATAAGTCCTACATCAACCAAACCTCTGTGGATGATGCATCTAAGCTTACAATAATGCAATGTATGGTACAGATGCTGCATCTGATCCACATTCCATGCTTGAGCAATAAGGTTAAGTAAAATGGAACAGGTCCATTTCCGGCCTATTGTAAGTCCTAGATTAATCAAAAAACTTGTGGGGGTGACATATCTGAGGATGCTTACTGCAATGCACTGTACAGATGCTGCATCTGACCTATATTTCATGCTTGATTGACCAGGTATGGTAAAATTAGAATCTTCATTTCCAGCCTTCTTTGAATTTTTTATCAACCAAACTTATGTGGATGATGCATCTGGAAATACTTTGTGCAATGTAGGTACAGATGCTGGTCATGGGACAATGATGCCGTCGAGGTGAGAGCTGTCATCTCTGATGGCTTTATGTTTTTCTTATGTAAAAAAAAAGGGGGGGGGGGGGGGGGGTTCAGCTTGGAAGACTTTTCCATGACCACTTTTCAGGTTTTCATGAAACTTTATATGTATAAGGTACTCATGGTCACATACAAGTGTTGTTGTTCTTCATCCGATTCCGTCAACAGGTGGCACCACAACAGGCAAAGGTAGTTCATGGGGATACCCTCCTTTGACAAACTTCCTCTTCAGAAGGGAAGCACATATCGACAAATTGAAAGCAATAGGATTATCTAGAGAGATATCTTTAAAAGAAGTGTTGTTATTTTTAGTTCCTCTCAAGTTTCTTCTCATTTGATATATGCTTTGGAAACATAGTTTTCAGGTGAGCGATTGTTGCCCTCTTGGGCCTCTTGTTTAGTAAACTCCCCAATATATGTACATGTACCTTGCCACATGTAACAACAATATTTTCCAGATTGAATTATAGATAAGATCAACTTACTTTTAATTAAATTTGACAATCTATTTTTAGGCCCTACTTGGAGGCTATTTTCAATGCGTTAGAATGCAGTGAGAATGACTATGAAGCTCTATTTGCCCTGTGCCTGCTGTATGCCATGGGACATAACGATGGTAAGATTTGCTCTTTATATATGAAGGAGTTTTAAACTTCCAGAACAAAGCTTTTGAAAACTTAGGTGTAGGCTACAGTTGAATTAGTTAGATACTTTCATGTATGATTTTTCAAAGAATTTCAAATTAAAAAAATTTGTTCTGAATGAACTATTTACTTTCCATTTATCATAAAATGGAAAAAGTGAAGGCTGCAGGCTTAAAGTAATTTTAAAAAAGGCAAGGATGTAAAGCTACATATACCTGTATGTTAATGGATGAGAAAGTTATACAACCCATGTCATGTAGAAGCAAGAAAAAACCTTTAGAAAGTTTCCAATGCTTTTGGTAAAGTGGTTTTTAAAGCAAACTTAACAAACTAAATAGTCCATTTTCCAGATAAAAGATATGACCGCTCCTTACCTTGATTTTATACACACAGACACCAGACATCACATCATTTGGCAAAATTTTCCATTCTAACACCACATCTGATCGCACCGTCTTGATGCACCTTGATGGGTTGTCATGCTTTTTATTTTGACGTCACAATGAAAATATCGCCAAATTTTGTGATGTCTGGTGTCTGGTCACCGAATGAATCTATTGGAAAATCACCTGTTGTAGCAAAGTAATGTATGTTAATATTTATAAAAATAATAAATCTTCTATTGCTTATGATATTTTCATGCTCACCAAAGAGGGTAAATTAACATTGTTTTGTGAATTTAAAAGCAACTTCTTTTGCATTATTATAAGTGTACATCTGTTCCATTGTTCTGTTTTAAAATTATTTACATTTAGTTAACTCTGTTACAACTTTCAAGGAATTTACAAAAATAGATAATTTCTTGATTTCTTTGTTGCATAATTTTGAAAACATTGGTCGATTTCAAACATAAGGAAACTCAATCAGCAAGTTATATTATATTACTTAGGAATGACTCTTTATTTATCAGATTATTACTTGGATGTTACTCTTTATTCATCGGGATTGAAAATTTAGGCCAAATGTAATTTTATGATTTCAAAGTATCACTCTGTTCAAAATGTTGTATGTTGTGTATTTTGTACTGTGAAAATATAATGTAGACCTTAATATGTTGTAATTTATTGTAAAAGAAGGTATAAAAATTTCCACCTATTCAGTAGACTCCAAGACACTGTGCGTAGTTCCTTTGTTATTCTGAAATTTCCTACTAAGTGCTCTATACTTCCATTTTATTCAGTCATATTCAAATCAGATTTTACTAGAAATTCTGAAATATCCAATAGTTTAAACGTATTTTATTTCAATAAAGAGAAAAGGGACTGGGCTACAAGTTTTGACTACATTATGTAAAGCCCTCTCCCTAAAAGATCCAAATGGACCAATGGATTGTCATGTTTTAACTTCATGTTAAATGAACACCTATATCAAACTTACTACAGATCAGTTAACCTTATTCAAAATCCTGTTTGTAGAATTGTTTATCTTCCAGAGAGATCATAAAATATGACATGTCTGCAACTGCAGAAACGAACTCACAAACTACCAATATTTACATTACAGTACTGTATTTCTCTGTAATGGCAAATATTAAGTTCAGTTCTATATGTAGATTGATTGCTTAGATTCTATCAACCATTATTTTAAACTTTTAATTTTAATTTACTTTTAGCTCCAAGAGAAATAACCAAAATGAATTACAATGATTTGGTTTAAACAAGATTTATTCAAGAAATTAAGTATAGAACAGAATTGACATACATTTACAAAAAAGATTTAGGATTTAGCAACAAGAAGAACTTATGTTAAGCTCGCTCCTACAATGATTTAAATGCCTCTTTCACTGTTGAATGGAATTATGTCTCTCCCCCAACGGGGAGGAGACATATTGGTTTTGCCTTTGTCGTCCGTCTGTCTGTCCGTCCGTCTGTCACACATTGTGTCCGGGCCATATCTCCTTAACCGTTTGCCCGATCACTTTCATATCTCAGTATGTTGTTGCTTATGACCCGAAGGTTTCACATCACCGTGACCCAAGGTCATGTGACCAAGGTCAAGGTCACTTAGTGCATTTTTAATTAAATTATGCATACATTCCTGTCCGGGCTATATCTCTTGAACCATTTACCCGATCACTTTCTTATTTTAGTATGTTGTTCCTTATGACCCAAAGGTTTCACATCACCTTGACCCAAGGTCATATGACCAAGGTCAAGGTCACTTAGTGCATTTTAATGAAATTATGAATACATTCCTGTCAGGGCTAATACTCTTTAACTGTTTCCCAGATCACTTTCATATTTTAGTATGTTGTTCCTTATGACCCAAAGGTTTCACATCATGTTGACTCAAGATCATGCGACCAAGGTCAAGGTCAGTTATCAGTATATTTTAAATGAAATTGTATTTATTATGTGTATTATGTCCAGGCTTAATCTTTTGAACCGTGATAGGATCACTTCATATTTAGAATGATGGTGCTGATGACCCAAAGGTTTCACACCACCTTGATCGTAGGTCATATGACTAAGGTCAAGGTCAAGTTTTTTCATTTTTTAATGAGTTTGTAAATGCTATTGAGTCTAGGCTATATCTGTGGAATCGTATACTGGATCACTCTGATACTTAAGTATGCTGTTGCTCAGGGTTGGAGGGTTTCTTATCATCTTGACCCAAGGTCATGTGCCCAAGGTCAAAATCATTTAGTTCTTTTTAATAAAATTGTACGTACTAATCTTGTCTGGGCTATATCTCCTGAACACATCTTACAATTGTTTTCACATTTTAGTATGTTGTTTCTCAGGACTAAATGTTTCTTATCACATTGTCCCAAGGTCACATGATTAAGGTCACTTCTTACTTTGGTAATGAAATTGTATATGCTAATCATTTCCAGGCTGAAATTGTCTATGCTTATCATGTTTAGGCTTTATATTTTGAACCGTGTATCCAATCAGTAATTCAGTTTTTTGTTGCTCATGATCCATACAATGTAGGTTTCAGATCACCTATATCCAAGTTCACGTTACCAAAGTCAATTTCACTAAATATGCTTATAATGAAATGGTATATGCTTATCATGTTTGGGCTTTACCTCAAACAATATAATGAATCACTTTCATGTTTTAGTATGGTATTGCCCATGACTCAAAGGTTTCACATCATCTTGGCCTAAGGTCAAAGAAACTTAGAGGGAGGGGGGAGACATCTGTTTTTTTCTGAAAAACAATTTTTTTAATTTGAATTATTTTAAAATGTTGAAAATAATCAACATTCAGTTAAAGTCAGTATTGTAATTACTCTTAATAACTTTTGAAAAATAGCCATGAATCATGTTGCTTTGAAATACATGTATTGCTTATGCTATCTGGATGAATTGTGTAAAAATGTAAGTTTTGACCAAAAAGATTGTTTTTAGCTCAACTGGTAAATTGTAAATTCCCTATATATTTCTGAAATTTCTTTATTCTTAACAATATCTTTTTTTTCTATTCAGGCATACACCAGGATTTGATGGACTCGGTACTAATGCCAACAGAAAGAAGTGAAGTAAGTTAAAAATAGATAAAATTCACCATTAGAATAGTGAGTTGATGTAAAATGATTCTGTGAATCTACAGTGACATTAGATTTGGTGCTGGGGGGTGAATCCGAAAACTGAAAGGCTTGATTGACATTAGTAAAAGATTGGTCTAGTCAGTTTCAGATTGAGACATTTTGAATCATTTCACTGGATTTCTCATTGCAATGATAGTAGCATTGGATTTATCAATGGTAGATCTAAGCACCAAATTGTTTGATCAATCTACAGTGTACCATTCGATCATTTTTTTTTTTCATTTCTTTAGATTATAAATACCTCAAATTATTCCCTGACATTTAATCTAGAGTCTTTTGATTTTATGAAATCAGAGGTTTAAAGGTTAGAAAAGCAGTACTATATAAAAAAAACATAGGGTAATCACAGATTACGAAGCTCACCTCGTGACAGCAAAATTCAATACTAACATATTTCTTAGTACATGTATATTGGCTTTTAAAGGCAAAACCACTCAGCAGAAAAAGTAGGTCAAGGTCATTTTATGAAAGTTTGATCAAAGATACATCCAATATGCAAGTTTGGTACATGTATCACTTATACTTTGCTCAATATTGGCTTTTAAAGGCAAAATCACTCAAGCAGAAAAAGTAGGTCGAGGTCATTTTATGAAAGTTTGATCAAAGATACATCTAATATGCAAGTTTGGAACATCTAGCACTTATACTTTGCTCAATATTGGCTTTTAAAGGCAAAATCACTCAAGCGGAAAAAGTAGGTCAAGGTCATTTTATGAAAGTTTGATCAAAGATACATCCAATATGCAAGTTTGGTACATGTAGCACTTATACTTTGCTCAATATTGGCTTTTAAAAGCGAAATCACTCAAGTGGAAAAAGTAGGTCAGATGCTGCATGCGATGCATGGGTCCATCTCGGCATCCAAAGATGAATCACTTGTGCAAGTTTGGTTACTGTAGCATTAGTACTTTGTCAGATACTGAGCTACCCCAAACTTCTTAACCAAATCACTCAAGCGGAAAATGTAGGTCAGATGCTGCATCCGATGCATGGGTTCACCTCAGCATCCAAAGATGAATCACTTGTGCAAGTTTGGTTACTGTAGCATCAGTACTTTGTCAGATACTGAGCTACCCCAAACTTCTTAACCAAGTCACTCAAGCGGAAAATGTAGGTCAGATGCTGCATACGATGCATGGGTTCACCTCAGCATCCAAAGATGAATCACTTGTGCCAGTTTGGTTACTGTAGCATCAGTACTTTGTCAGATACTGAGCTACCCCAAACTTCTTAACCAAGTCACTCAAGCGGAAAATGTAGGTCAGATGCTGCATACGATGCATGGGTTCACCTCAGCATCCAAAGATGAATCACTTGTGCAAGTTTGGTTACTGTAGCATCAGTACTTTGTCAGATACTGAGCTACCCCAAACTTCTTAACCAAGTCACTCAAGCGGAAAATGTAGGTCAGATGCTGCATCTGATGCATGGGTTCACCTTAGCATCCAAAGATGAATCACTTGTGCAAGTTTGGTTACTATAGCATTAGTACTTTGTCAGATACTGAGCTACCCCAAACTTCTTAACCGGACGCGGACGCGGACACGGACGCGGACGAGGACGCGGAAGCGTGGGGTTATAGCATAAGCTCACTCAACTTCGTCGAGGTGAGCTAAAAACCAATCGTATTGGGTTTTCATTGAAATTATGAATGAAATTTGGAAATACATGGTTTGTAGTATCTTTGTTTGTAGCATTCAGCCCACACATTTAGTTACATATATAATCAAATGCTCATTCTTGGTACTTTGTCTAAATGTCTGTAAAGGAAATGCCATGGTGTTCAAGATAAAGTTATAAAATTTGATATCATGAATATTATATTTGTTTTTAGCTCACCTCGACGAAGTTGAGTGAGCTTATGCTATAACCCCACGCGTCCGCGTCCGCGTCCTCGTCCGCGTCCGCGTCCGCGTCCGTGTCCGCGTCCGTGTCCGCGTCCGCGTCCGGTTAAGAAGTTTGGGGTAGCTCAGTATCTGACAAAGTACTAATGCTACAGTAACCAAACTGGCACAAGTGATTCATCTTTGGATGCTGAGGTGAACCCATGCATCGGATGCAGCATCTGACCTACATTTTCCGCTTGAGTGACTTGGTTAAGAAGTTTGGGGTAGCTCAGTATCTGACAAAAACCTAATGCTACAGTAACCAAACTGGCACAAGTGATTCATCTTTGGATGCTGAGGTGAACCCATGCATTGTATGCAGCATCTGACCTACATTTTCCGCTTGAGTGACTTGGTTAAGAAGTTTGGGGTAGCTCAGTATCTGACAAAGTACTGATGCTACAGTAACCAAACTGGCACAAGTGATTCATCTTTGGATGCTGAGGTGAACCCATGCATGGGATGCAGCATCTGACCTACATTTTCTGCTTGAGTGACTTGGTTAAGAAGTTTGGGGTAGCTCAGTATCTGACAAAGTACTAATGCTACAGTAACCAAACTGGCACAAGTGATTCATCTTTGGATGCTGAGGTGAACCCATGCATCGGATGCAGCATCTGACCTACATTTTCCGCTTGAGTGACTTGGTTAAGAAGTTTGGGGTAGCTCAGTATCTGACAAAGTACTGATGCTACAGTAACCAAACTTGCACAAGTGATTCATCTTTGGATGCTGAGGTGAACCCATGCATCGGATGCAGCATCTGACCTACATTTTCCGCTTGAGTGACTTGGTTAAGAAGTTTGGGGTAGCTCAGTGTCTGACAAAGTACTGATGCTACAGTAACCAAACTTGCATAAGTGATTCATCTTTGGATGCTGAGGTGAACCCATGCATTGGATGCAGCATCTGACCTGCATTTTACGCTTGAGTGATTTGGATAAGAAGTTTGGGGTAGCTCAGTATCTAACAAAGTACTAATGCTACAGTAACCAAACTTGCACAAGTGATTCATCTTTGGATGCCGAGATGGACCCATGCATCGGATGCAGCATCTG
Source organism: Pinctada fucata (assembly GCA_028142955.1). Taxonomy (NCBI): domain Eukaryota; kingdom Metazoa; phylum Mollusca; class Bivalvia; order Pterioida; family Pteriidae; genus Pinctada; species Pinctada fucata. The sequence goes on along the minus strand of AP027103.1, from coordinate 62,931,673 downwards.
ACCTACATTTTCCGCTTGAGTGATTTCGCTTTTAAAAGCCAATATTGAGCAAAGCATAAGTGCTACATGTACCAAACTTGCATATTGGATGTATCTTTGATCAAACTTTCATAAAATGACCTTGACCTACTTTTTCCACTTGAGTGATTTTGCCTTTAAAAGCCAATATTGAGCAAAGTATAAGTGATAAATGTACCAAACTTGCATATTGGATGTATCTTTGATCAAACTTTCATAAAATGACCTTGACCTACTTTTTCCACTTGAGTGATTTTGCCTTTAAAAGCCAATATTGAGCAAAGTATAAGTGATAAATGTACCAAACTTGCATATTGGATGTATCTTTGATCAAACTTTCATAAAATGACCTTGACCTACTTTTTCCGCTTGAGTGATTTTGCCTTTAAAAGCCAATATTGAGCAAAGTATAAGTGATACATGTACCAAACTTGCATATTGGATGTATCTTTGATCAAACTTTCATAAAATGACCTTGACCTACTTTTTCTGCTTGAGTGATTTTGCCTTTAAAAGCCAATATTGAGCAAAGTATAAGTGATACATGTACCAAACTTGCATATTGGATGTATCTTTGATCAATCTTTCATAAAATGACCTCAACCTTCTTTTTCCGCTTGAGTGATTTTGCTCTTTATAAAGCCAATATTGAGCAAAGTATAACTGCTACATGTACCAAACTTGCATATTGGATGTATCTTTGATCAAACTTTCATAAAATGACCTTGACCTACTTTTTCTGCTTGAGTGGTTTTGCCTTTAAAAGCCAATATACATGTACTAAGAAATATGTGTGAATTGAAATTTGCTGTCACGAGGTGAGCTTTGTAATCTGTGATAACCTATGTTTGTACACCTAATTATCTTTATAACACCCACTTTCACGTCTAAAACATAAGTTGTGGGAAATGTACCAGGTACTTTAGGGAAAAATTTCATCCTTGTAAGTCTGAAAAGCAGAGGTGCATTCATGCTATTCCCTTTGACTTTAAGAATCTCTTAACATTTCATATTTGCTTTGGTTTTCAAAGGCATAGTTCCTATGATCCCAATAATTGTTACATAACCTGAAGGTGTGATTGTAACTTTCATAAGCGTCTAAAAGGAAGAATTACCAGACTATAATTACATAATTACAGGTAACTATTTCCTTCTTTCAGGCTAAAGACCATTATAATATTGCCTTGGTGGAGAGATTAATCAGGATAATTACACTGGCTTGTCAGCATGGTATGTAATTATCGATTTTTTGCCGAACTCAAGTGAACTTCCACATGGTTCAACTGATATATTGCCGAAGGATAAAGATTACAAAGAAATATTCTAGATTTGAAGATATAAACTTAGTGCATGATTGAATAATTGATAGGTAATGTGTCATGGACATGTAACTTTCTTGCATATTCAAGAATTTTTTGCCGAATTGCAAACTTTTCAGTCTATAGATTGAGAATGAGTTCCGTCTGTCTGTCATCAACAATTTGGTTGAAGCAAAATCTCGGGAACTAAAAGCAGTAGAAACATACAGGTAGGTTGCCTGTGACAAGACTTCAATGTATGCTGTAACATTTGACCTAGTGACCTTGACCTTGGACTTTGACCTACATGTAGATAAACCTAGTTAATGACAAAAACTTAATTTCCAATGTGACCATACCTTCTTTAGCGGTGTTTTATTTCAATGCAATGAGCAAATTGCAATAATTGCATCTTTTGTACATTTCATATGAAACAGAGGTACACATGTTGAAAGTGAAATATTAAAAGAAACTTTTATTATTGCCGTTCTATTGCCTTTATGTTGTGGTCATAAAGATGTGGCTGATATGACTCTTAGTAAGTATAAGAATATAACATACAGTTCACTCTCGTTTACTCAAACTCGGTTAATTCGAATTTCCGCCTAACTCGAACTGTTTTTAAAAGTCCCGATTCTCTTCCATAGATTTCTATGCATTTTTACTCCTGATAACTCGAATTCCGATAACTCAAACTTTTTGTTAAGTCGAACTAATTGTTAAGTCCCGTAAGTCATTTTACATTGTAAATTTACCTCAATAAGTCGAACCACAAATTAATTTCAATTCTTAAACAAAAACCAATTCATTATTAGGAGATCAGAAGATGGATAACTGATATTTTCTTCCTATATGGAGTTGTAACACAAACATTAAGTCTTGATTGGTCACTAAAGGTGGACAACACAAAAGTTTATGAATGGTGATAGAGAAAGGGAAATAAGTCTTTTGAAAAATTGATTGCTGATCATGTACTCAATATGTCGAACTCCTGATAAGTTGAACTATTTCTGATGGTCCCTTGAAGTTTGAGTTATCGAGAGTAGACTGTACATTCTTACTGCTTGTGGAAATTGAGACAAATAACTGCTAGTGATACATCTTCACATAGCAATGATTCTCTCATTTTTTGGGGGTTCCTTCGTTCTTTTACTTTAGATCTTACACTGTAATTTGAAAACTGAAAGATGAATTGCAGAACTGAAGATACAATCAAACTATTAACTTTGTATGTTTATAGGATAGTGTTTATTTATTTACAGGTAGTAAAGTCAGATTATCGACCCTTGAGTTGTCCATAAAGCTATTGAGACAGTTGGTGTTCAGACCAGGTAGATCCTACCTACAAGATCGTCATCTAGCCTGTATAGAGAACGCTAGAGAATGTAGTACTCAATTACTCAGGAACTTCTACAAGGTTAGATATGGCAGCATATATTGCCAGACCATACTCTCAATAGAATATTCCTTTTATTCAGACCCTACCATACATGATATTATACACTTTATCACAAAGATTTTTAAACTATTTTTCATCAAAAACCTTTGCTGCTATGTCTTCTGAATTATCATAAGTATTGATTTTGTACTTTTAGAAGTATTATTTTTGGCTTTTGAGTTTGGGACAATCATGAATTTCATAGACCCCAGCTTTTGCATTCAGCTCATCTGTCTGTCCCTCTATCTGTCAGTAATAAGAACATACCTTAAGCATAACTTTTTGATGGTTAATGATAGGTCTTTCATATTTCACAAATGTATTTATTGTGACATGATCTTTTATACCAATATTACTGACCTTGTGACCTTGACCTTTGAGTTTGGCCAATTTATGAATCAAACGCCCAAAGATGGGAGTCCACAATTCTATCAATTTGCTTTTGATCAAATTTCTTGAATCTTAATATTATTTCTTATTTTGCAGAGTGAAGAAATCTTTCTGGATATGTTTGAAGACGAGTACACTCAAATGAAGGTGAGATTCTGTATATTTCTATATAATCCCTATATATAGTTTTTCTCTGAAACTGAACAATATAAAGAGAAAAACCTTGCTATGATTAATCTGTGGACTAGTTGTTGACTGAAATTTTATTTCAGCCTTTGAACCCTTGAGTTCTTGGAAAATGAGTGTTGCCATGTATGTTTTTCCTCTTCTGTGTAAATGCTTGTGATCTTGAGTGCATATTTTTGTGTGACTCTTTCTGCTTTAAGTGTTTCCTATATCCTATGGCCTTTCCAGTGCCACATTGCTTCAAGGATTTTACTTTTGCCGACCTTCCACACCCATTTATCCTTCGTCTGGAGTGGAAAATGGATGATGACTTTTTCTCATACATATCCCACGTGTAACCTTATTCTATTTAATCTTTAAACATTACCTTTCGTGTATCAAATGTATTTAATCTGCATGTAGTTTACACTTTGAGCTTCTTTACCTAGTTGTTATAAAGATTTTCAGATAACAGAAAATTACAATTGAGCTACACTTTCCAGACACTGACTTTTGGTTTATGTACTCTAAGATTTATTTCCCTTTGAGCAACATTCACATGTCAATTTTTTAGTATCTTGAAGTGTTCATAATGATATGTAATTTCATATTCATTGGTGATGAAATTTACAGTCTCTATCTTACCTTTTGAAACTAAAAAAGAGCGTTTTGTAAATTATGTACATGTGTATGTAATAATTTTTTTCAGCCCCCCCCCCCAAAAAAAATAGAAACTGAAAAAAAAAACCATTAAAACACCAAGAAAATAGCATAAAAAATATGAAGAGGGCCTTTTAACAAAATTTTTAACCTAGTTAATAAAGCTTTAATAAATTCAGATATTCCAAGACCCCTATGCCATAATTGATTGGCTTTTACTAATACTTTATGATGTCTATTCAGAAGGTAGCCTACTAGCTACTATACATAGGTAAAATTGTTAAATAATTTGTATGTTTTTGGTTTTATTGTACTTTAAAATGTATATTTTCTTTGTATGGCCAGAACAAGCCCCTGAATGTTGAGTACCTGACAATGGATGCCTCCATTCTCCTCCCTCCCACTGGTACACCACTAACAGGGATAGAATTCAGTAAAAGACTGCCATGTGGTGAAGTGGAAAGAGCTAGAAGGGTGAGTAATAAAATATATAACAATTAGTCCTCTTTTTGTAAGTCTTATTCTGCCGCTAATGTGTTTCCAAGGTTTTTTGCCCCTGCCATGAAATGGCGGAGTTGTTATACTCAGTCTGTCTCTATCAAACTTTCCTTCTGTCTCTATCAGTTTTTTAATGACAAGTCAAGAAATTCTATCTATCCATACTATAATCTTGATGTATAGATACTTATCAGGAGAAGATGGCCTTACTTTCAGAAGGTCAAAGCTTAAGGTAACTCTTGGGAAAATGAGCTTAAAATATTGGTGAAGAGATGGAACCTCCAGAACTTTTCTTAGCTAAACTTGGATGTATGGATAATTATTCAGAGGGGAAGCGGACTATCAATTTTAGGGTCAATCGATAAAAAATAAAGGTCACACTTTCTTTCTTTGATTCTTACTGCAAGATTCAAAATGCTACAGCAGGGGTACTGTATTATCAGTCTGGTTCTCAAACATCTGTACTTTCTGTTACCAAAGTTACAACATAGGACCTAAAGATGTGTCATGATCATATATCAAAGGTCAAGGTAACAAAGGCACTATCGGTAAAACCTTGTTCAGAGCATAACTCCTCCCCTTGTGGATGGATCTCAATAATATTTCACAGAAATGTTCCTTAGGACCTAAGCTTGAACCTAGGTCAAAGGTCAAGGTCACAATAGACACCATTAGTAAAACCTTGTCCCCCTGTATAATACAATCCTCCTGTGGATGGATTTCAATAATATTTCACAGAAATGTTCCTTAAGACCTAAGGATGTGCCATGACCTGGGACCAAGGTCATAACTCAAAGGTCAAGGTCACAATAGACACCATTAGTAAAATATTGTCCGGAATATTGCTCCTTCCCCTTTTAAGGGTTTCAATGATATATCACAGGGTGTCATGAACTTGCACCAAGGTCATAGGTCAAAGGTCAAGGTCACAATAGACACCATAAGTAAAACCTTGTCCAGATCATAACTCCTTCCCCTGTTACATGTAATGGATTTCAATAGTATTTCACAGTAATGTTCCTTAGGGCCTAAGGGTGGGTCATGACCTTGCACCAAGGTCATAGGTCAAAGGTCAAGACAATAGACACCATTAGTTAAACAATGTCCAGGGCATAACTCCCCCCCCCCCCTTATTGATGGATTTCAATAATTTTTCACAGAAATGTTTTTAGGACTTTTAAAGTGTGTGTCATGACCTTGAACATAAAGGCCATAATGAACATCATGTTCACAACCTTGTCCGGCTTATAACTCCTCCCCCTGTTTATGGATTTCAATAATATTTCACATTAATTTTCTTTAGGACCTAAGGGTATGTCATGACCTTGAACGAAGGTATAAGACCAATTTTACAATAGACACTTGACCTTCATCCAGGATAACTTTCTAAAGAATATTGCTGTGGTTTATATTTTCGTCCCGTTAACTTAGGGCAGATTTCATTTGATTTGTAAGTGGTTGGGGCTTTAATATTTCACAAGTGTATTGATTGTGAGCAAAACTTTTTGTAGAAATGACCAAAAAAAAAATGGCCTTGACCTAGATATTTGACCTCCTTTTTTAAATTCAGATGGACTATATCTTTGGATTCTTTTTAGCTCACCTCGACGAAGTTGAGTGAGCTTATGCTATAACCCCACGCGTCCGCGTCCGCGTCCGGTTAAGAAGTTTGGGGTAGCTCAGTATCTGACAAAGTACTAATGCTACAGTAACCAAACCAAGTAACAAAGTAACCAAACCAAGCTCAGTATCTGACAAAGTATCTTTAAAAGCCAATATACATGTACTAAGTAATATGTTTGAATTGAATTTTTTTGCTGTCACGAGGTGAGCTTCGTAATCTGTGATTACCTATGTTTTGAGAAGGCTTTGATATTCCATATGTGTATTCTTTCTGAGGAAACCTTTTTATAGAAATCAAAGCAATTTGAACTAGTGACCGTGTCAGACCTAGATATTTTACCTTCTTTTCAAAAATGAAGATAGGCTATATCTTTTGATTGGTGAGTCATTTCGCATGTGTATTTCTTGTGAGACCTTTCTTTTGTTACAAAAAAATTTGACCTAGCGACCTTGTCCTACAATGTAGATGTTTGACCTTCTTTTCATAGAATGTAAGATTGGCCATATCTTTTGATTGTGAAGTAATTGGTCTGATATTTCGCATATGAGTTTCATTTGACAAGACTTTCCCTCTGATTCCAATGATTTTGAC